>OY992876.1:422505606-422645606 GCA_963921405.1 Cepaea hortensis
TCAGCCCTTGGACCGTTCAGTTTTTGGACCCATGAAGTCGGTCTACAACAATGCGTGTGATTCATTGATGATGAAAAATGTTGGGACACCACTGACAATCTATCAAGTTGCAAATCTAGGAGGCCACGCTTTTCTTAAAGCGGCAACTCCTATTAACATTCAATCAGGCTTTGCAGTGTCAGGTATTTGGCCCTTTAACGAAGATGTTTTTACAGAAGATGATTTTATGCCTTCAGAAATAACGAACAGGCCCATCACCAAGGACAGTGAAAATGCCACTTTAGAAAGCAATGAACAGACAGGATCAGCATCTCCACATTGTGGTACCAGCACAGATCAAACTGCACAAGAATTTCATGAAAATCAGAAAGAGTGTAATGTTGAGAACCTTGTAGATGACTTGCAGGAAATATCAGGGAGTCTTCAACATAAAGCTACTTCTTCCTTTACTTCGCCTCATGTTTTCAGAGGACTACCAAAAGCTGGTCCGTGAAAAGATTCAAATAATATGAGGAAAAGAGGAAAAACTATGCTGGCTTCTTCTACGCCAGAAATGGATCGAATTAGGGAAAGATGGGTGATGAAAGAAAAGGCAGCAAAAGTTCCACCCAAAAAGGCAAAGAGACAGCTGCTGAAAGAACTTGATGTTGATTCAGATCCAGAAACTGACATTTGGTTTTGTGATGACACAGATTCTGATGATTCATTTGGTGAAAATGAGGAGTTTACGGTTAGCTTGACTTGTGTGCGTGATGTTTTTGAAGGCCAGTGTGTGCTATGTGAATATGGAACAAAGAAGACTTGTGTTTACTATGTAGGAATTGTAAGGGGAGACATTGATGATGATGGTGATGTTGAGGTAGAGTTCTTGCGCAAGAGTGAGAAGGTTGCTGGTAAATTTGTTAAGCCTAAGGTAGAAGATGTCGCCAGTGTCTCAATTACATGTATTAAAGCACAGCTTACTAGATCTACAATCACTGGAACCACTTCTAGGACCAAAGATGGCTATGTCTTCAAAGAAAGTCTTGCAGGCATAAATGTTCGATAAAACTTTATATTAGATTAATATATCATATTAAACTTTTTTTTTACTGTCGCTTAAAATAATAAAAAAAACTGCAAATATCCTTTTAATGATTATTTATTTCTTATAGCAATATGGATGAGTTGTTGCTGCTTCTTTTTAAAAAAGGTCCATTTCTCCCCACTATGGTCCATTGCTCCCCACGTGCTGGTCCATTTCACCCCAATGGTGGTCAATTTCGCCCCATGTTCATATACATTTTTGAAATGCATTTTGTAAAGAAACATATAGAAATAGATTGCTAAATGTTTTCCCCTTTTAAAATAAATAAATGTACAACATTTTAGTCATGGTTTTGTTATGTTTCGATAAAATCTGTTCCGGTGATGAGCAAAAATTGAAAACTACAAAATTGTTGGTCCATTTCTCCCCAGTCTCCCCTATCATTTTTCGATGTAGTCACCACTGTGTTCAATGCAAGTCTTCCAGCGCCGATAAAGTGCTTGGATTCCTGTAGAAAATAGTTCTCTTGGTCGCGTGGGTAACCACTCCGTGATCACTACTCGGTGTGCCTGACAGAAGTCACGCCGTTTTGAAACGTCCTACTCCACTCATACACTTGCTGGACTGAGAGGCATGCATCGCTGAACTGGACCTGCATTCGTCGATGAATTTCTATAGGTTTCACCTTTCACTGATCAAAACCATGCAATAACAGAAAGCCGCACCTCTATGTGCATGTCAAAAGTGCGGTGGCTATCTTCAAACCGTCTTTATGACTCACCGTGTTCGTCTGCACCATGATGTCACGTGTGTGAACACTATTGACATCCTTAACAACAATATTGACAGGTTACAAGACAATGGCATAGTTATTGTAATTTCCCTGAAATGTGCCCGTTTGTGGACTTCATATATCGATATTTCCATGAACTATGTTTTCCCCTCTGTCCATCGTTTACATGGTCGGCCTCTACTTCTGGTTCCTTTTGGTCTGTACATCATTGCTTGTGGTATTCTGGCGGTTGGTAGTCTAGTTATATGGCCGAACCATTTCACTTCTGTTTTGTAATGAAATCTAGTGCTCCTATAAGACCGACTTTAGTCCTGATTTCTTTATTTCTGAATTTCTTTCTTCTATATACATAGAGTATTCTTTTCAGAAATCTCATTGTTGTAATTTTCTTTTCTATTGGTAGCATAGAGCTGGTAGGAAGATTGTGTTGCAGAGTTCTTTTTAGTAAGTACTGATACGTGTTTATTCTGTATTAATGGTAGCATAGAGTTGGTAGGAAGATTGTGGTGTAGAGTACTTTTTGGTATCTAGTTATGCGTGCTTGTTCTACAGTATTGGTAGCATAGAGATGGTAGGAGCATTGTGTTTTAGAGTGATTTTAGTATCTATTGATACGCGTTTGTTCTTTAGTGTTGGTAGCATAGAGTTGGTAGGAAGATTGTGTTGTGAAGAGTGTGTTGTAGAGAGCTTTTTAGTATCTACTGAGACATGTTATTTCTGTAACAATTGTAGCATAGAGTTGGCAGGAAAATTGTGTTGTGGAGTGTTTTTTTTTTAGTAACTAATGATACGTAATTGTTCTATAGTAATAGTAGCATAGAATTGGTAGAAAGGTTGTATTGTAGAGTGCTTTTCAGTACATACTTACTGTCAAATTACTGATACGTGTATGAACATGATAACGACAAATAGGATGTAACTCAAATCCAGTGTAATACCTGTGCCGGCATGCCGCTTCACTGTGTAATGCCACAGTAAGACAGCGTTCTTTCCATGTTTGCCCAGAAAGATTGAACACCTTGGAAGTAAATGTTTAATCAACATCACGGACTGTTCAGGGATGTGTTTCTTAACTGTGTATACGAATTACGCTATTTCTGTTTTCCGGTGATGGCAGGAAGTGTGTTCTGGCGACAGCAGGAAATGATGGCGTCATATTTAATACTTTTTCTCTTCAACCCCATGATTTGGTCGTACGTGCGCGGTCTGTCTCAGCCGTGCATCTGGTGTACTACCAGTGATTTCTGATATTGAATTTCCTCCATGACATGATGCCAGTCGATCTATCATATTTTCATTTGGTCACTTCCCCCTACCCCCCCCCCCCCCGTGAGGCCAAATTCTCTTCGCTGGCTGTTGAACGAGAGGGCGGAGGGCGTATGGGGATGCCCTGAGTGCAGTGACATCGGTTCTTAGCTGAACTAAACCCAACTTTGAATTTTCAACAGATCATCCTCGCTGCACATCCAATTACCAGTCCATAAGTGCCCGGACCCCTCCTCAGTATCTTCCTCGACATAGAGAGACTAACGACATCAGTACTGTGTTGACTAACTATTCTTTATGGGTTCCCTCGTGGCGTTCTATTCTAGCTTGATCCCGTTTGACTTTTCTTGCGGTTTCATCATCTTTCTTGCTTTAACAACGATTTCCCCATCTCATGACATGCCCAAAGAATGTTGATTGTCTTCTTCTGATGCGAGTCACCAGTTCTCTTTGTGGGTTAACGTCTTTCAAGATATCTTCATTGCTCTTTCTATCCGTCCGGTATGTTCTCAATATTATTCTATAAAACTGCATTTCCGCAGCTGCTACACGATTCCTCACCTGTCTGCTAATTGTCCATGATGCCCTTCCATACATCAGATTTTTCTCAATATAACCCATACGATCTTATTTTCTTAACCCTCTGGTGATAAAGATCAATAGCACTGAATATTCTTCATCTTGGGAAATGTTGTCTTTGCTTGAGCTATTCAACATTTAACTTCCTTAATTGGCCTTCCTATGCAGACGACACAGTATTGGTGGCGGATAATGCAAGAGACCTACAACACTTGTTGGATATTGTAGTAACAGAGAGTGCAAAGGAAGTACTCTCCTTGAATATCAAGTAAACAGTAACAATGGTGATATCAAAAAAAGTAGTGACACCCAAATGTGAAATATAAATATATCGGAAAATTCTTAACCAAGTGGATCATTTTTAATATCTAGAGGAATTTATAACATCAGATGGCAAATTCACAACTGAGATTAAGAGCAGAATAAGGCAAGCAAAAATGACATTTCAGAAAATGAAGAGTATCTTATGCAATAAATCGCTATCATTGAATGTAAGAAAGACAGTGCTAAAGTGCTGTATAGAACATGTTTTGCTGTATGGCAGTGAACATTAGAGTGTAAATCAACAAATTAGAAAGGACTGTCATTTTGTTACTGCCAATATAGTACCTTGCGATGTATGGCAGAAGACAGTTGGTTCCTGACACGAATGTTGCGAATTGTTTGGACCGCCAGAGTAACTAACAACGATTGCCTGAAAGAGGCTAATGTAACTAGAACAATAAGAAAGTGACAAACGACTTTTTTTTTTTTTGTCATGTGATGAGAAGAGAAGCATTGGAAAACATCGTGCCGACTGGAAAGATCGAGGTGAAGAGAGGAAGAGGCAGACCAAGAGAAATGATGCTGAATGGATTGAGACGGTAGCATGGAGGAATATCATCAGCAGAGCTGATCCAGAACATCAACGACTGAGATCTGTGGAGAACCATGAACGCCAACGCCAACTGGCAGGGCACTTGATGATGATGATGATGATGATGATGATGATGATGATGATGATGATGATGATGATGATGATGATGATGACGATGATGATGATGATGATGATGGCGAAGTGCTTATAAATGCAATTAGTAATCGTACAAACCGCGTTCGAAACAGTTGCCGAAGATTTGACAGCAGACCGCCTTGCGCTGGTTTTCATTCAAAGATGTGTTCTTGTCATTCAGAAAGCAATGGGAAACTACTGAACGTAAACTACTAAACGTATCGTGCCGTGCCGACTGGCGTAGGCGTTTATGACTCTCCACAGATCTCTGTCCCTGGTTTTCTGGATCAACTCTGTCGTTGATATACCTCCATGCCACAATCGCAATCCATCCAACATCATTTCTCGTGGTCTGCCTCTGCATCTCTTCCCCTCGATCTTTCCAGTTGTCACGATGTTCTCCAACGCCTCTTTTCTCATCACATGACCAAAAAAAGCTGTTTGTCTCTTTCTTATTGTTGTATATAATGTTCTAGTTTCGCCAGCCTCTTTAAGGCATTCGTCGTTAGTTACTTTGACAGTCCGAGGAATTCGCAACATTCGTCTAAGGAACCACATATCTGTTGCTTCCAATCTCTTCCTAATTTGTTCATTTATATTCCAAGATTCACAGCCATGCAGCAAAACAGGTTCTATATAGCACCTCAGCACTCTCTTTCTTATATTTAACTAGCTGACCCTGCCCGGCTTCGCCCAGACCCTGGTGGGGAGCATCTCATTTAATTCATATAAGTAGTCATATAAGTTCTCGTTCCCGTTACCGACTGTCTGTCTGTCTGTCTGTCTGTCTGTCTGTCTGTCTGTCTGTCTGTCTGTCTGTCTGTCTGACCCGGCCCGGCATTGCCCAGCTCCTGGTGTGGAGCATCTCATTTAATTCATATAAGTAGTCATATAAGTTCCCGTTCCCGACTGTCTATCTGTCTGTCTATCTGTCTGCCTGACCCTGTCCGGCTTCATTAAATTCATACAACAAAAAAAGTAACTTAAAAGAACGTTCTTCTACACACCATCCATTATTTTTAATGAAAACTCTTTCTAATCACCTGCATGACTACAGTAACTTCTTAAGCAAAAAACGATGAGTTACAATGTTATGCATTGTGCATCATTTTTATGAAAACTTTGAAAATGCCTTACAGATTGTATCATTATTTATTATAACTCATATGCCGGTACATAACTATGGACAAAGAGTTTATAAATCTTTGAAAACGATGCCACAATATGACTATTATTTATACAGAAAAGTTATGCCCCTTGAAATAACTTTTACAGAGTTAGGTCCCCTGAAATATATGAAATTATGATGAAAAATGAAAAATGAAATAATACTGAGTAAGCAGGCGATTTCACACTAACAAAATTTCACAGTTGTCAGCTCTGGAATGAAAGGAAGGCGTGTAGAAAATTTCATCTCAATCGGATGGGCCGTTCGCGAACAAATAAAGGCCATACATACATACAGACATAAATACAGACGCACAAGTCTTTTTTATATATAAGACTAGCTGACCCTGCCCGGCTTCGCCCAGTCCCTGGTGGGAAGCATCTCATTTAATTCATATAAGTAGTCATATAAGTTCCCGTTCCCGTTACCGACTATCTGTCTGTCTGTCTGTCTGTCTGTCTGTCTGACCCGGCCCGACATCGCCCAGCTCCTGGTGTGAAGCATCTCATTTAATTTATATAAGTAGTCATATAAGTTCCTGTTCCCGACTGTCTATCTGTCTGTCTGTCTGTCTATCTGTCTGCCTGACCCTGTCCGGCTTCATTAAATTCATACAACAACAAAAAATGTAACTTAAAAGAACGTTCTACCACACACCATCCATTATTTTTAATGAAAACTCTTTCTAATCACCTGCATGACTACAGTAACTTCTTAAGCAAAAAAAGATGAGTTACAATGTTATGCATTGTGCATCATTTTTATGAAAACTTTGAAAATGCCTTACAGATTGTATCATTATTTATTATAACTCATATGCCGGTACATAACTATGGACAAAGAGTTTATAAATCTTTGAAAACGATGCCACAATATGACTATAAGTTATACAGAAAAGTTATGCCCCTTGAAATAACTTTTACAGAGTTAGGTCCCCTGAGATATATGAAATTATGATGAAAAATGAAAAATGAAATAATACTGAGTAAGCAGGCGATTTCACACTAACAAAATATCACAGTTGACAGCTCTGGAATGAAAGGAAGGCGTGTAGAAAATTTCATCTCAATCGGATGGGCCGTTCGCGAACAAATAAAGGCCATACATACATACAGACAGAGATACATACAGACAGAGATACGCACATCCTAATTTATATATAAGATGATAGCGACTTATTGCATAAGATATTCTTCATTTTTTGAAATGTAGCCTTTGCTTGCCCTATTCTGCTCATGATCTCTGTTGTGCATCTTCCCTAGATATTTAAAACTATCCCTTCTATCTCTATTTTACATTTGGGTGTCACCTTTTTCTTTGATACCACCATTGTTACTGTTTTCTTGAAATCTAAGGAGAGACCTTTCATTGCACTCTCTGTTACTACAATGTCCATCAATTGTTGTAGATCTGTTGCATTATCCGCTATCAATACTGTGTCATCTGCATAGCGTATATTATTTATATTATCAATCAATCAATCAGGTGCCGTCTCCGCAATGAAGGATGGCTTCAATGGATCTCCAGCAATGTCTGTCTCTCGCCTTGACAGTACATTCTGTCAGGCAGATGTTCGTCCATCTCTTGATGTTATCCTCCCACTTGTATCGTTGCCTACTGTCGTGTATTAATCTAAAGTGTCGTCCCTGGAGTGAAGGGAGTCAACACCCACATTATATTTTACCCCCTTTCAAATAACCTGGAGAATCCACCAGCTTCTGTCCAACACACTCCATCAGCCCGTGGACACCTTTTTCTATCTCTCTCTCTCACTGTCGTACTATGCCCCCTCTCATTCTCCCCATCGCAACATATTCAACAACTCATTCTTCCAACAATTAATAAAGATTAATTTATTAAAAGAAAATTGTAATGTACGTGAGGCGTGTATGCAAAGAAAATGTGTGTTGTGTATTCTAATGTAAATGTAGAGGTCAGACTACAAAGTTCATGATCAGAGTCCACTCATCATGGCAAGGATTACACGACATCACAAGAATCAGCACAATGGACCTCACCGAAGTCGTGTCCTTCTCTCCAGACATGTCCTCCTCCAGGAGCTCTGATGACCATGAAATCTGATTCCCATTCAAATCTATAATCCGTGAACTATACTATTTTTGTTCCTAACAAAAACTGTTCCTAATAGTTTATAGAAACTCAGACTTCATAATTCCTGCGCAGTGGAAAAAAAAACATGGAACACTGTCCTATGAACATGTTGTTTTTCCTTCTTGCGAAATGTTCTACAGTTCTCTTTATTTTCTCGTTATTGTCCTAATGTTATAATTTCCTTGATATGTGGAACAACTACACTTCAATGTTAGGTTTCGTCTAATGTGACCATCAGTCGCTACTGATCTAGTAATAAGTGGACTGAACATCCATCATCACTGGTGTGTTAACGAATGGTATGACCTAAAACTCATTCGGTATTTATCCTGTAGGATGCTTATACGATTTAGCTCCACTGAGCAATGTTGATCAACTTCTTCGAGCATAGACCCATTGAGAAAGTTGCTGGCCAATCTTTCTGCATCACAATTTATCCGGGATAGGATTTTTTCAATTGTTCTGTGGTCTTCATCCCGACCAAAGGGAACCTGTAAAATATATAACACAGCTGGTGATAGCCTCCCCGTCACTGATCTCTATTAGATAATCGTGGGCCATCGGCCTGCTCAGAAAAATACATTAAACCTATCTCTGTCAGGGACAGATGAACTCAACCCATTGGTTTTCATCAGGCCAAGACAAGAAGAAAAAAAAAAAAACAGAATGCGGAACCCCGCCCACCAGTGACACCCACTGGAATATTCCAATTATCCCCCATTACTCAATTCTCAACTAGTAAAGCTTATCAATACTTCACTACTCTATTTTCAACTAACAGAGCCAATTATCACTTCGCTACTCTAGCTAGTTTCAACCATGCTAATGCCTAAATTAATTATGACTAATTACACAATATGATCTATCTTAAGCAACACTGCAGTCTACCAATCACATCTACATTTGCCATAACAGGCACATGAAAGATTAATCCACTTAATTCACATATGGTAGACATTTTTTTTTTCCATCTCTAATTGCAGTGTCAAGGTGCTACCGCCTAGATCAACAATTCGAGTTACACTGCCGTCCAAATCATATTTTCTTGGCAATCAGCACTGAATTGTTTACGTGACGTATTGACATCCAACTCTAGCTGGTCTCAGGGGCAATAATTCATTTCATCATCAGTGCTTCCCCTTAGATTAAATTACTACAAGAGTTATCTGATCTTGTTCACAGTTATCTCCCTTGTGCCGACATTCACACAAGCCCGTTGCGTGTCATGAACACCTGGCCACAATTTCGTGAACTGTCAAAGGCGGCGTATTGATTCATCTCACTCACTTCCCTTCCCCGTAAACATCTGCAGCTGTTACGTTTGACCGTCCTGTGATTTTTTGACATCCGATTTGTTTTTCTCTGTCTGTGTTAAAGCAGTTGTGGCCTTGAAAACAGGCCGTTTAATCAGAATCCGTATATTGTCATCAACTGGTTAATGACGGTGTGTTTTTTTCGTGACACCTACCTCTTGCTCGCTTGCCCTCAACCTTGCCTTCCAGTATGGTTTTTATAAGGCTATCATGTCTTTTAACGTGGCCAAATCATTTCACTTGTCTCCTCTTTATTTCTTTCATCAACTCTCTCTTCATTCCCAGTTTTTCTAGGACCTCTACATTTGATTCTTTTTGTTTCCATGAAATACGACATATTCGTCCGTATGTCCATATCTCCAGAGCTTCATGTGACTTTCCAGTTGTTTGTTCAATGTCCAGGCTTCGGAGCCATACAGTAGCGTTGAATATATGTAGCATTTGACAATTCTCATATTTAATGCGTTATCAATCCCTCTAGATGTTAATACTGATTTCAAGCGGTTCAAAGCATTTTTGGGAATTCCTATTCTATTTTTGATTTCTATTTCACTTCTGGATCATCTGTTATTATTTGTCCAATGTGACAAAACCAACCAGATCCCGTGTCTTTACTCTGTAGGGGATGCCATCGGTCGGTAATATACGAGTCGTCTCCTGTCAGACCTTAAAATAGCTCGGGATATCCCCGGCTAAAATAGTCCCTGTCGAGAAACTTCTAGATTATTCTCGAACGTAATAGGCAGAATGCGCACGTGATGTTAGCAGTCACGTAGGACATACAGTCTCATCGGTTTGCACGTGATTCTGGACTTCTCCGTGACCCATGAGATTCTCTGGGGCCGAGAAGAATTTGAAACTGCGCATTCAGCTCTGGGGTGTCAGTCGCCAGCCAACTGTCAACCGCCACGGCCGCAATCAACTGACTGCTGTGAAATGATGTCTTTTCAACCGAATGCCAGAGCGGGACACCAAGGCAGTCAAGTAGTGTGGTGATTCTCAATACAAGGTAATACCTTAATACCTTATTACTTAGCAGTTGTCCTTAAACAAAGAGCCGAGCGCCGAAATGATTGTAACGCGACGTGAATATTTTTCTGCCCGACCGTCTGCATATGTAATTAGCGTTATCGATTGGCTAGGGAACATTTAGGCCAGCCGTCTCCTGTAACAACAGGTTTTTGGTATCGTTAATACATTAGGCGTGTGTAGTTGGTACTTCCTGCTCTGTTTTGGAAAACCGTCGTTATTGTAGAATGCTGTTATATATTAAATGTATTTGCAAGGCTTGTTAGTGTTAAATTTACTATGAATTTTCACTGCTACTGGTGAGTGTGTTTTGGGTAATTTAACAGCGATGTTTAGCAAGTGTGTTAACAACTTTGTTCAGTGTTTACATAGTTAGGGCTGTGAGGAATTTTGACACTAGTTATGCTGTGTGATGTTAGAGGCATTACTATTGATGAGTTATCGGCTTGAGTAAGCAAGTGATGTGTCTGTGCTTAGCTAGATAGTGCTGTAACTTATGCCTTACATAGATTGTGTTTATTAATTTCTGGAATCAAGGTGTTGTTATTTCCATTAGGATGTGGAGGTAAGTATTTGCTAAGTGAGGACGCCAGTGCTATTACACCTCTATGTAGGAATGTTTTGTAGTTACCTATTAAAGGTAGTAGGAATTACCTGTGGATTTATGATGTTACTACTGCTGTAATTTGCCGGCCCGACCGAGTGTCTTTTGCATGCCCGATCGTGTTAATTTTGCCTGCCCTACCGAGTGTCTTTTGCATGCCCGATCGTGCCTTTTCCTGCTTGGTCGTATTTGTTTTGCATACTCGACCGAATTGATTTGGCCGGCCCGACCGAGAGTGATGCGACGAGCTCTAAACGAGGCCGTTGCGTTTGTACCGATCCGAACTATGAGCAGAACGTTGATGAATGAGTCTACAGTTATTCTCTTATGTAAACCTAACCCTGTTAGTGGGGGAACACATCCACTAGGAAGGGGAGTTACAACTGAGCCATTTAGGGCACACTTGCGGGAGGACGGAGGATTTATGGGATGAGGGGCTGGATGCCGCTCTAAACCGGACGGCGTGGTCTAAATCACCACGGAACTAGGGTGCTCTTTTTCCACAGCTGGCTGCTGGAAAGATTACTAGGTGGATTGCCACCAAATCTGTGATTAACCTGCACAGACTTGACCGTCAGGAGACAAGGTCAATTAATTAAGGTCAAACCTGTTCTGAGACAGAGATCATAGGACGAAAAGCATTTGCTTAGTTTATGAGTTCGTTAATAAGTTATTAATAAGTCATGATTTAATAATTTATTAATGCTGATATGTTAATGAATCATGATTTATGTAATTTATTGATGTTGTGTAGTCATTAATGAATTATGGTTGATTAATTGATTAATGGGTTAAGTGATTAACTCATTGTTGAGTTAAAAGGATGAGGAGGATATGTTCGGCTGGACACCTCCCGGATAATGAAACATCTACACTGAAAGATAATTAGGTGTATTCTATGGTTGTTGTTGGAGGAGAAACGGAGGATTGGAATAACACCAGGTAGTAGGATGCTGTGACTGAGTTAAACCGACTACTTTGATGCTATCGGGTCAGATGTTGCCCAGAAGAGTTACTTGCCTATCTAGATACTTCTTACTGCACTCTCATACCTGTACCTCTTTGTTAAGAGAGATGATCTATTATGTTGATTATCTATTATATCATGTTATGATATATTATTCTGATGCATGTGATGTGGTTGATGTGCATGTTAGTCCTAAGAGTAGCCGAGTACTCTTACCGACCTCCTTGTTTCAGGATCTGTTTATATGATGGAGATTCAAGAGTTAGATCATAAACTCAATGGTACCAGCTCATTCCAGTGGCAGTCAAGGTGATGTTTTGAGGCAATACTGGGAGCGGGCAAATGAATCTGCCAGAGTCAAAACACTAAAGAAACCTGAGTTTTAGAAAGTCACGGTGAGTCTAATCTAAGACAGCCACAACGAGTCCGACGAAGATTTTGTCAACAGATCCAGGTTAATTCTAGGACTAATGCGTCTCCTGATTCATGCCAGTAAGGTACTGGCGAATTTCTATGAAGACTTAAAGGTAACTCTGTAGTACCATGTGTAGCACTCAAGGACATTAGTTCAAGTTGAGTTGAAGGACATAAACTCTGTTGAATAGTCACTATGATGGCTAGTTTAATTATGTTTCAGGCCCGGCTGGGTCTTAGTGAGGTCCAATGTATAATGATTCATCTAATTCCGGTGTGGATCTACATTTGTGATTCTTTATGAAACTTGAACTTGGTCAGTGACCCACAACAGGAGTATGCGATTTTCGTGAACACCTGAGAGACAGACTTGTTCGGGTAGGGAGCTACCCCATTCCTAGGTGTTGAAGGTTTGTGACATTGCTAATCTGTGAAGTCATTAGGTGCCTACATAACTGTGTAGAATGGTGACATTGTGAATCTGTTGAATTATTAACCAGTGACAATGTTAGTAAATGGAGCCCATGCTCCAGTTGTGTGTTGCAGAATAGTTCATCCCATTAACTTGAGATGCCAAAGAGCAACCAGGCTCTTATATCCAGGGTATTGTTCAGCAGTACCTATCATCAGATGGGGACATTTAGAACACTAGGGTCGACCCATGTCATCAATAGAGTGGAACTTGTTGTGATTTACTCCGTCATCGAGAGATGACAAGCGAACATTGTTGAAGTGCCAGTCAGGTATCAGACATACACCTGACCAGTCCAAGATCTTACACAGGGGAAGGAGAGAACTCTGGAAGGGTCCACGACTTGGAGTTCCTTTGCACTGGAGGTTCATCAGGTGAGTCGTTAGCCACTACTGGACGACAGCACGAACTGAAGTCACATGCTCCATGATGATGACTGATCATCTGTAGATCTTCTCGCTGTTCTCATTCAGCGCTGTACATATTGTCTTCTATCCAGGCTTTTCAGCCATCCCCCTCTGAGTTCAGTTGACGTATTAAGAAATTAAATTTTGATTTGTTGATCATGGCTTTGAGTACTAGTGTGACTGTTGTCTTGTCCGAGCCCCCTGTGGGTAGGAACTCAAAGGGTGGGGAGGGGAGGTCAGCTGTCCCAGCTTGTGTGGGGCCCTGTAGATGTAATGTCCTATTGGGGTGGTCGGAGCAAAGGCTGGGGATATTAATTATTCGTAACATACCTGTCCAAGCCCCGGGGGTCTTGTTACATCCAATATAAGAGAAACTTGTTACCTGTTCTAGTATCTGCCCGTTTACTGTGATATTCATTGATGACCTTTCCTTTTCACTGCCAATTTATCACAATTTTTCTTTAAATGTTAATATCTAAGCCACATTCTGCACTGTGCCTGTTTACTTCTTCCACTAGGTCTTGCAACTCTTGCTCACTTTCTGCTAGTAACACGGTATCGTCAGCATATCTAAGATTGTTTATGATTCTTCCATTGATGTTGAGTCCAGGCATTTCAACTTGTTTAAAAATTCTTTCTGTGTATAGGTTGAAGAGGCTTGGGATAGTACACATCTCTGCCGTATTCCTCTTTTTATCTCTATAGGCGACGACTAGTTATTACCGCATCTAATAGTCGCCACTTGTTCACAGTACAAGTTACTAATAAGTCTGATGTCCTTTAAGCCTACTCCTATATCTTGAAGGCACATAATTAGTCGTTCATGTTGTACTCTGTCAAAAGTTTTCTTGTAGTCTATAAAACAAACATATATACTTTTTTGAACTTCTATATATTTTTAAATTAACACCCTCAAACAGATAATTGCTTCTCTGGTGCCGCTGTTTTTGAGGAAACCCAAATTGTTCTTCAGCTACTTCGTCGTCTATTTTATGTTGAATTCTTTCTTGTATGATCTAGAGTAGTATCTTAGTTATGTGGGCCATTAAGCTAATAGTTCTGTAATCCTCACACTCAACAGCTCTTGGCTTTTTCGGTAGTGTGATGAAAATGGATGTTTTGAAATCATTGAGGATGTACCCAGTAATATATATATATATATATATATATATATATATATATATATATATATATATATATATATATATATATATATATATATATATATATATATAATTATATAATTATGTGATAGTTTCAATGCTAAAGCTGGATAAGGACTTTATAATCTCTGTTGTTATCTTGTCAGGACCTGCAACCTTGCCTTTTTTCTTCATTTTAGTAGCCTTTTCTACTTCAGCCGTTAGTATTTTTGGTCCATCTTGAGTATTATACAATATTGGTCTATTGACCCTGTTGTCCCAGAAAAAATCTTCTGTGTACTCTGTCCATCGTTTTATTATGTCATTGTTATTAATTATAATTAATCCATCTTTTCCTCTGATACATCCGTTTCCTATTATATTATTTTTCTTCTTTGTAAATCTTATTATATGTTCATGTAATTCTTTTGAGTTGTGTTTTATTTCCAGATCCTCTATTTCTTTGCAATGTTTCTGCAGCCACTCTTCTTTGGCATCTCTGCACAAGTGACGTATTTCTCTATCTATTACTATTTACTCTGAGTGTTCTTTGCTTTATTTCTTTGAGACATTTTACTCAAGATTTCATCGGTTATCCAAAATTGTGTTTTTTTTTTCTTATTAATCGTCACTGGCAATGTGGTATTTGCAATCTGAATACTGGTTTTTACCCTTTCCCATTTTGTATTAATTTTATCCTCGGGATTTTCACGTCAATATTGTTGCATACTTTCAATGATTAGCCCATCATATCTATTTTTTACTTCAACTAGGTATATTTGACTTATTTCTGGTTGTTTCAATGCCGATATATCTACTTGAGGTGTCTTCGATTTCCCTATTCCTGGGTTTTTAAGTTTTATTTGTAATTTTAAAACGACAGGATTATGGTCAGAGTTGATATCAGCACCAGGGTATGTTTTGACATTTTTACACATTGTTTTTAAATCTATTTCTAATCATAATGTAGTCAGTTTGGTTTCTTGTTCTATCTCCAGGGCAACATAAATCAATCAATCAATCAATCTCCAGGGCTTTTCCGTGTGTACAGTTTCCTAGGGTTATTTTGGAAAATGTGTTACAAACAATAAGATTGTTTTCTTCACAGAACTGTATCAGCCGATCTCCTCTGTCATTTCTGTTTTCCATGCCACATTGCCCTACTATATGCTTATATTTATTTTTTCCAACTTTTGCGTTCATGTCTCCCATAGCAATTAGGACCTCTGATGATTTTACAACTTTCAGTATTTTTTGTAGGTCTGCATAGTATTCTTCTAGCTGTTCATCATTATAATCAGTTGTTGGAGCATATGTCTGAAGAATTACTACGTTTAACGGTCTTGCCTTAATTTTGAGAAGTATCATCCTACCTTTCTGAGTCCAGAATCCACTAATATTTTTCTCTAAATCTCGTTTTACTAAAATTCCTACTACTCTCTCATGATGATCTCCTCCTGAATTAATGAATACGTAATCTTCTCTCCGTATATAACTTGTATCTGTCCAACTTGTTTCAGATACGCCTAAGATATCTAATTTCATGTTTTTTGCCACTGTAATAAGGTTATCAAACTTCCCTGCGTGATACAAGGTGCGTACGTTCCACGTACCAATTCTCAGACTTCCCCTTCTACTTTTCAGGTAGGTATTGTCAGAATGCACCCTTTCAAATGAATATGGGATGTATTCGTCTTTATGCACTTCCTTATTCACTATAGGAGTTGTTTCTTCCCTGTGAATATTACAACAGGCTCATCTCCAGGGGGCCAAGAATTACCCGTATCGCTTTTGTCTTGTTGTTGAATTACCATTGGTGTCTTTGGAATATTACATGGTGAGGTCCCAATCTCTTCCACGATGGCCAGCCATGTTCATTATCGTGTCCCGAATACCCCTCACGTGTGCCACACACTCTGCTGTTTCGCTTTCGAAGCCGTTGATCTATTTAGATTCACCCGCCTTCTTCACCTTCCCAGTCTTTGTGTACTAGGGTTAGACATTTCCTTAGTAGGATATTACCCCTACTTCACTCATGTAGTTTAGCCAGTCAGCCAAGACTGTTGCCCGTGGTGTAGCCACCGCCATACACAAGCGGTATTCGTGGAGCCATACATGAGCTAGGTAAAGAGATGGAAACCAGATAGGATCCTGGTCTATCCCTTGGGATATGGCTGCCACTCACCGTGAGGTACTATCCCTCTCTCTTTACCCTACACCACTATTTATATTATAACATCCAAATATTAATCCTGGCTTTTCTTTGATATCTCTCATTATTACTTCGCTATAGAGGGAGAATAGATCTGGTGACAAAACACATACTTGGCTTACTCACAACTTTATGTGTTCATAATTTCCTTCTTTATTTCCCATTTTAATTGCTGCTGTTTGGTTCAAGTAAATAGTTTTTATTATTCTGAGATCTTTCCCATCAATGTTAATATCTTCCAACATTTTAATCAGTTCATCATGTTTTACTTTATCAAATGCCTTAGTAAAATCTATGAAGCACAAATATATGTCTTTCTTTGTCTCTACTGATCTTTCTAATAGTGTTCGTAATGTGTATATTGCATTGTTTGTACC
The DNA here is from genome assembly GCA_963921405.1 of Cepaea hortensis. Classification (NCBI taxonomy): domain Eukaryota; kingdom Metazoa; phylum Mollusca; class Gastropoda; order Stylommatophora; family Helicidae; genus Cepaea; species Cepaea hortensis. The sequence continues at coordinate 422,522,480 of OY992876.1, forward strand.
TTTTCCTTCCACAAATCCATACTGTTTTTCACCAATTTCCATTTTTATTTCCTTCTTTGTTCTTCTCATTATAATCCTGAGTAGTAGCTTAGTGACATGATTTATGAGGTTAATTGTACGAAAATCTTCGCATTCAATTATTCCTGTTCTTTTTGGTATAGCTATAAATACAGATTTCAACATATCGCTTGGTATATATCCACAGCTATAAATATCATTCAACACTTTGGTTAATATATCTACTCCAAATTCTCCCATTACTTCTAATTCTTCTATTGTAATTGCATCTGGCCCAGCTGATTTTCCTTTCTTCATATGCTTGATAGCGTCATCAACTTCTTCCTTTAGAATAGGTGGACCTTCTAAGTTACTTTCTTCTGTTAATTCTGCCCTTTCTCCATCATATAAGTCTCTTATATACTCATTCCACCTCGTCATTATAGCATCTTCCTCCAATAATATATTTCCTGTTTTTGATTTTAAACAACCTGTATTTATTCTTATATTTCTTCCTATAATCTCATTGATTTGTTTGTGCATTTGTTTGTATCTTTAATATAATTTAATTCAATTTGCTTGCACTGTTCATTAAACAACTGTCTTTTGCCTTCACACAATTATATCTTATTTCTTTATTTATCTCATTATATGCATGCTTATCATTTTTACTCTGTTTTCTTTTGGCCATCATCTTTAATATTTCTTCAGTCATTCATTTTTTCTTAGCCTTTTGGCTTATCTCCGGTAATATTTCTTTGCTCGTTTGATGAATGTAATCCCTTAACATTTGCCATTGTTCGTTTATATTCTGTATTTTAGCTAATGCGGGGTAGGGGTATCCCCTATCAAAGGAGAAGTAAGGCGCCTCCTTCCCTCCGCTAGCCTACGGGACACCCTTGGGCAAGGTGGAGTACCCGTTTAGCCCCCCGATCAGGGTTACGTGAAGCCATGGGTGCAGGTGGTGGATGAAGATGGAGAGCAGCCAACAGATAGTTGTAGGTTATGGTCTCCACCTTCACGACGGTAGGCAGAGGATCTCTTTTTTGAGGAGAAAATGGCTACGGTCACTGACCAGTATGGTCACTGCTAGGAAGGAAAGCAATGGCTACCTTCTTTACACATGCCAAGAAAATCATGTTGTGTGAAATCATCGATAATCAGAGAAACGGCGTAAATGGGTGCTCCTTAGGAGCAACCTCGCCCGGTAGGGATAGTCATGCGCACCAGGTGACTCCAGACCGTCAACAGGCTACTAGGTGCAACAGATTGATATCATTGAAAGTAGGAACTTGGAACGTTAGAACAATGAATGCAGATGGAAAGTTAGAAAACATCAAAAAAGAAATGAAGAGAGAGAAGATTAACATATTAGGAATATCGGAAACGAGATGGAAAGGAGCAGGGATAAGGACAGGAGAGGATTGTAAGATTATTTACTCTGGGGGAGAAGAACAGCAAAGAGGTGTAGCCATTATATTAGATAAGCAAACATCAAATTCTGTCAAAGGATATCATGCTGTGTCAGACAGAGTCCTATTAGTAAAATTAAACGGAAGACCTTTTAAAATAAATGTCATTCAAGTATATGCCCCAACAAGTGAAAGCAGTGAAGAAAGCATAGAGGAATTTTATAATGACGTGGAGTCTGCTTTGAAGAACTGCAAAAAATCAGAAATAAATATCATAATGGGTGATTTCAACGCAAAAATAGGACAGCAAGGCGATGGATGCAGTGTAGGCAACCATGGTTTGGGAGAGAGAAATGAAAGAGGATACAGACTTGTAGAATGGGCAAAAGAACAAGAAATGGTTGTAGGAAACACCTGGTTTAAACAGCATCCTAGAAGATTATGGACATGGAGGAGTCCAGACAGCAGGATTAAAAACCAGATAGATTACATCCTGATTAGCAAAAGGTTTCGAAATGCGTTAACAGTCGTAAAAACAGTTCCAAATGCAGCCTGTTACAGTGATCATAGATTAATTACAGGCACATTGAGGGTAAAGTTAAAGAAAGTCAAGTATACAGCAGGAAACCCTAAATATGACTTGTGCAAATTGAAAACTGACAAAGAAATACAAGATAATTTTAACATAGAAGTAAAGAACAAATTTGATATATTGTCTGATCTAGAGATCCTGTTTCAAGATGTAGATGATCAATGGGAAACGATGAAGAATTCAATCAGTTGCGCAGCAGAAAAAACTATTCCAAAAGTAAAGAAAGTGGGCCGTAAGACATGGATGACTGAAGAAATTTTACAACTAATGGAAACAAGAAGACAGAACAAAAATAATCCTGCCAAATATGAAGAAATTCACAGAAAGGTGAGAACCTTATGTAAGGAGGCAAAAGAAACATGGCTTGAGAAAAATTGCAGAGAAATTGAAAAACAACACAACAGTAACAATGCGAAACTAATGCACAAAAGAATTCAGGAGCTTACTAATCAAAGAACACGTACATCAGCAAGCTGCCTAAAGACAAAAGATGGAAGAGTCATAATAGAAAAAGATCAGATATTACATGAATGGTCAGATTACGTGAAAACCCTGTATGACGATAACAGGGACGAACAGTATGATGTTCAAAATAATAATGATGGACCTGCAATTTTGAAGATGGAGGTTCAGAATGCTCTTAACCATATGAAATCTGGCAAGACCCCCGGTTCAGACAGCGTCACAACAGAAATGATTAATGCTTTAGAAGAATATGGAATAGATCAAGTTACCAGTCTGCTTAATACAATATATGATACTGGAAATATACCTCAGGAGTTATGTAATTCTGTATTTATTGCAATCCCAAAGAAATCAGGAGCCTTGGAATGTGATCAACATCGAACAATTAGTATAATGAGTCACATCACGAAGATTTTGCTAAGAATTATCATGCAAAGAGTTAGGAGGAAAATACAACCTGAAATAGGAGAAGAACAATGTGGGTTTGTGGAAGGCAAGGGTACAGTAAATGCTGTGTATATACTGAGAAACATAATCGAACGTTCTATAGAAGTAAACAAAGATCTACACCTTTGCTTTATTGACTACACAAAGGCTTTTGATAAAGTGAGACATGTCAACATGATAAGGATGCTTGAAGATCTACAAATTGATGGAAAAGATCTTAGACTTGTAAAAAACATATATTGGAAACAACAAGCTGCCATAAGAGTTGATAATGAAGTAAGCCAATATCAGCCTATTAAAAGGGGTGTGAGACAGGGATGTGTAATGTCTCCAGATCTGTTTTCCCTGTACAGTGAAAGTATTTTCAGAAATATTGAAGATATGAAAGGAATCAACATTGGGGGACGATGCATCAATAACATTAGATATGCAGATGATACAGTCTTGATTGCAGACAATGAACAGGACCTGCAAAATTTAGTAGATGCGATTGTTACACACAGTGAACAACTAGGGTTAGAATTAAATTGTAAATAGACACAGATTATGGTCGTCACTAGGAAGGACGAAATACCACAATGTGTATGGGAATATTCTTCAACAAGTGAGCAGGTACAATTATCTCGGAACAGTAATAACATCTGATGGGAGATGCCTTGAAGAGATTAGAACAAGAATCGCCATGGCAAAAGTAGCCTTTAGCAAGATGAAAAACATATTGACCAATAAAAAGATGTCAATTGAAACGAGAAAAAGAGTGTTGAGATGCTACATTGAACCTGTACTTTTGTATGGATGTGAAGCGTGGACAATGAGCAGTCAGGCTGAAAAACATCTGATGGCTGTAGAGATGTGGTTTCTGAGGAAAATGCAAAGAATACCATGGACAGCCAGAAAGACCAATGAACAAGTCCTTCAAGAAACAAATGAAGATCGTAAATTGATTAGAGAAATTAGACGTAGACAGTCAAATTTTTTTGGGCATGTTATGAGAAGAAATGGATTGGAGAATTTGGTGACAACTGGTAAGATCGAGGGGAACAGACCAAGGGGAAGACCTAGAAGCAAGTACCTGGATGGCTTGGCCTTGTGGCATGGTCGAGACAGAAACACGGAGCTGATCCACGGCTCTGGTGATCGAGTGAGATGGCAGAACATGACCGCCCACGCTTACCGGCATGGCACATGATGGATGGATTATACCTATTTTTCACAATCACTCTGTATTGTTCTTGAATTTCTTTATCTGCCTTCATAACCTCTTTATTAAGTCTCATGTTCCTAGCCACCTTTTTTTCTTCTATTCAGTCTTACTTTTATTATACCACATACTGGTACATGATCACTATTACAGTCAGCACCCAGCATTGTCTTTACATTAATTAACGCATTTCGAAACCATTTATTAATTAAGTATGTAGTCAGTTTGGTTGAGTATTTTCTTATCGGGGCTTTTCTATGTGTAAAGTCGTCTTTTATGATGTTTAAACCATGCAGGTAGGTTACCAGTCAACAGCATACCACAACAAGCAATGGTGTACAGAACAGATGGAAACAGAGGGAGAGGCCGACCACGTAAACGTTGGACGGAGGGAATAGCAGAGTTCATGGGAATATCGATACATGAAACCCATAATCGGGCACTCTCACGCAGTTTATACTTCACCTCGAAACCGCAAGGCACAAGAGGAACATGATGAAATGAGATGAGAAACCAGGTATTTCCAATTATCATATAATTGATATTTGTCCATGCTATTAGTTGTTCTCCTCTTTCATTTTTTTTTACCTAAACCATAATTTCCCACTACATCCGCCATTTTGCCTTTTCCTATTTTTGCATTAAAATCACCTAATATTGCTTTTATATCTTGTGATTTAATTTGATACATTGTCATGTCTAATTCATCGTAAAACTGTTGTATTTCTTCATCACTATTGCTTGTTGTTGGTAAGTATACTTGTATAATATTTATATCTATTGGCTTGCCTTTCAATGTGACAATAATAACTCTGAAATACATCAGTAACCATTAATTAATTTGGCTGTTTGTTTATCAAATATTAGCCCTACTCCTTTTTCGTGTGTATCCCCTCCAGAATAAATTATTGTGTGTTTTTCGTTTATAATTTTGCCTGATCCTTCCATCTCATCTCACTTACACGCAGAATATTCAATTTCATACTTTCCATTTCACTTACAACATTGTATAACTTTCCAAGCTCGCTTAACGTTCTAACATTCCATGTACCTATTTTAAACTTATTTGTTTTAATTAAGATGCTGCCTTCAGTCTTTGGATGACGATTCGGTGGCACTTCGCCATAGAGAAGATAAATTATACTGGGAGGACGTAGAGGGGGCTGCAGGAGATAGCAAAAGATAGGACATCTTTTCGTGGGTGGTTGAGGGGATATTGCCCAAAGGAGTGTAAGGACAGAAGAAGAAGAAGCTTGCCATTGCTTTTTGAACGAAACAGAGAAATAAGTGATAATATACTTACCTAAAATTATTCCTCCCCACGACGCTTGACGGCAGAAGTGGAAGATGATGATGATGATGATGATACTTACCTAGGACGTCACGAATTTCACTGCTCAAATCAACACTTAGAATGACGTAATCATTTTCTGCTGTCTCCGGACAACGAAAAGGACACATATATTTACCGTTGAAGACAGTTTTCGCTGGGACGTTTAGGATGCTGTTTAAAAATTTACTTTCAAAATGTTTTGCCACATTGAGCGCCCAAGGACGATACTCTAAACCATTATGGCGTTATACCTTGATGAGATACGCGGGTACGTTTATTTGTCGTATTTTTAAATGATAACATATCTTGTTGCATCTCATCTCATCTCATCTCAGCTAAACTCATCTTGTTCATGTTGTACCTTGTGATGTCGGGGTGAAGCGTAAAATGGGCCAGAGAGACCGCTTATGGGCTTCATGTATCGAGATCCCCATGGACTGTTATTCCCCTTGTCCATCGTTTTAGTGGCTGGCCTCTTCTGCTTCTATATGGTCTGTACACTGTACATCGTTGCTTGTTGAGGTATACTGTTAAATTGGTGATCTAGTTACATGGTCAAACCATTTAACTTGCTGCCTTCTAATAAAATCTAGCGCTGCTATAACCCCCATTTTAGTCTAATTTAGTTTTCTGAGTTTCTCTCGTCTTGATACATTGAGTATTCTTCTCAGGAATCTCATTTCTGTTGTTGTGATTTTTCTTTTCTATTTTTCTGTCATTGTCAGTCCGATTATGCTTCTTAATCTGTCTAAGAGCAGTATGAAAATCCCCTGCCGGCTTGCTAGGCCATTCGTAGGTTTAGGGGAGGAAAATCTGACCAAGGAGTGTCCCTCTCTCCTGGCGAGCCAGAGCCCCGTTGGCACTTGCCCGCGCGGTCATGGTTTCCCAGTCTACACTAGGTTGATTTTTGTAGTCTGCGGATCATCGGTAGGCTACTAATGTTTACTTTTTATCCCTCCTGGGAGAGGCTAGCCGATCCTAACCTTGCTCGCTGCAGGCCCTAGCGATGTCCACACCTTGTAAACCTTTTTGCACCTGAGCTTAAAATAATTACGGTAGAGCCCCAATTATGCCACTCTTGTGATGGTGTAGAAACAGCACACGAACGTATGTTTCCTTTGTTGAGTTGAGTCAAGAATAGACCTCACAATACACGGAACATTCTCATACATGCTGCTTCCTCATCTGCAACAGCCAGAGAAGAGTCCCAATATTAATGGTACCAGTAGCAGTCTGATTATATGTCAGGACTCGCCTTCCTCGGAGTGTTGTGTGTCGGTCAGATCTTCTCGTCACTCCCTGCAGCAATATTATCTCCAAGCTGTGATGAAATATACGTTCTTCTACACTATTCGCACAATTCCAAAGGGTCCCGACAACATCTGCCTTATCATGCACCAATACCCAACCATGTTTGTGCAGACCCAGCAAATCTTTCAGTCTGCTCGTTTTCCACCACACCAGCATGTCCTGGCGGAAAATACCAACAGATGCTCGCTATTGCTGAATGCTGAATTGAAACCTACCACTGTGCCCGAAGCATGTTTGTCTTCACCTTTTTCATCATCCTTTGCTAGTCCATTACAACCACGACGTGTTTCCATTGTGAAGTTATCACACCGCAATTCTCTTGATTCTAAGGTGTACAACATTACGCAATGGTTTTGTACCTTGCGAATCAAGCAGGACTGCAGGAGCTGTGGGGGGGGGGGGGGGGGGGGGACTGGACACACTAAAAATATCTACCGCAGGAGATCCTCCTCCAGGAACGTCAGACATGTTTTGACCACGTTCGCAAAGAAAATTTCGAGCCCAAATAGGCCTTACCAGCCATATAAGAACTCACAGCTCAGAAGTTTCAATCCTCACTGATGGACAACCACCAGCTTCTAAGTTTTTATGTTCATTCTCTGACTACCAATGTGTTAAGGACTGCAGTTTCTTCCCGGAGCCGCGAGGGTAGTCATACGTGGAAATTAAAGGGCTGATCTGCTGACCTACAGAGCACCACAAGGGAAGGGCACCACCAAAGACAAGCACAACAAGAAAGAGCACTATCGGCAAAGAGCACCACCAGAGAAGAGCACTAGAATAGAAGAGTAGCAACAGGGAAGAGAACTACCAGGGAAAAGCAACACTAGAGATAAGTACCACTCGGGAAGAACACCACAATAGAAAAGTACCACTAGGGAAGAGCACCACCAGGGAAGAGCACCACTAGAGACAATTACCACCAGGGAACAAACACCACCATTGAAGAGTACCACAAGGGAAGAGCACAACAAGGGAAGAGCACCACCAGGGAAGCGCACCACCAGAGTACAGTACCACTAGATAAGAGCACCACCCGTGAAGAGCACTACCAGAATAGAGTACCACCAAGGAAGAGCGCCACAAGCGTATAGCACCAATAGAGAAGACCACTACTAAAGTACCACCAGAGAATAGCACCACCAGGTAAGAACACTACAAGGGAAGATCATCTCCAGGGAAGAGCACCACCAAGGAAGAGCACCACCAGAGCAGAGTACCACCAGAGAAGAGCACCACCCGGTAGTGCATTACCAGAGTAGAGTACCACCAGGAAAGAGCACCAATAGAGAAGACCACTACCAGAGTACCACCAGAGAAGAGCGCCACCAGGGTAGAGCACTTCCAGGGAAGATCATCACCAAGGAAGAATACAACCAGAGAAGAGCACCAACAGGGAAGAGAGCACCACCAGGAAAGAGCACAACCAATGAAGCACCAAATGATAAGAGCACCACTAGGGAAGAGCACTATCGTGATAAAACAGCACTAGGGAAAAACACCACCAGAGAAAATTACCACCAGGGAAGACCACCACTAGGGAAGAGATTTACCAGAGAACCACCAGGGAAGAGGATCATAAGGGAAAAGAACCACCATGGAAGAGCACCACCAGGGAAGAACACCATTAGGGAATAGCATCACCAGGGGAGAGTACCACCAGGGAAGAGCACCAACAGGGAAGAGCCCACCAGGCAACACTGAGGTTGAGTAAGGAAACTATGATACTGTCTATAAATGATCGCTTGTGACACGCAATAAACACAAATTAGCGACTACGTACTGCTTTCATTGTTGGTGTCAGGAACTCACAGCAATACTAGCAGGAAGGATCGTGGTTGAGGACGGAGCAGAGGAGTACGTAATCAACTAGCCAATAGAGCTATAGGTATTCATAAGTAGGTCGTAATAGACCTCTTTACACGTGTAGATGAGCCATGAGCGTACGGTGCTGGACCCGTATTGTAATCGTCAAAATCATGTTACAGGCTATAAAGCGTTGGCCAGTTTACGTTCAGTAGTTTGCCATTGCTTTCCGAACGACCGGCGCTCATACCATTGCATGAAAATACCAAGGAAGACGAATTGTATGCGTAACTCCTTCGACACACAGAGCCGGCAGATATTAGACGTATCGATTTTCATACAGAAACAAAAGATAACATCTAAATGTAATACTATGATTACACCGAATTGGACACCGTAAGTCCCATTGACGCGGCCGTTGTACTGATTAATTAGTTAGTTAGTCGCAGTTCCAAATTCACGGCAGCGGGACGTCCCCATTATGCTCCGTTCCTGGCCAGTGAATATCACACGAAATGCTCCTCACTGCCCTATGTGAAAATCGGAATAGACCTGGAGTCTCACAAGCCATCATCCCCCACAGATACACTGTGCATAATGCCGCCGTCAGAATGCCAACACATATGTCCTCCGCGAAAAATACAGTTTACCGTTGATGGAAGCGGCAGTCACTAGCAAACCAGCAGCCACACAATACTGCATTAAAAGTCGAGAGGATCGACTTCATTGCCCCGGGATTTATCCATATGGCTCTGTTTCTGTCGGCAGGGCGGCCCGCTGAAAGCATCGCACATCATTTTACTGAATAACGAAAGAAACATCCGTTACAGTTAAAGTGGCAGAATAATATACAAAGTACGGATTATCAATGGTTGGCTGTTTGGTTGTTTCTTAGTTTGTTTGTTGGCTGCTTGGTTGGTTGTTTGGTTGAATGGATGACTTGTAGGTTGTTCGGTTGGCTAGGTGATTACTTGGTATGTTTGTTGCTTTTTTGTTTTGCTGGTTGTTAGGTTGGTAGGTAGGTTGGGTATTTGTGAATCTGGTTGGTTGATTGGTTAGGCCATGGTTTGCTTGGTTGGTTGGGTGTTTGGTTGTGTATTTGTTTAGTTGGTTGAAAGCTTGGGTAGTTGATAGGTTGACTGATTGGTTTGTTGGCTGATTTTTTAGTTGGTTGGTAGTTAGGTTGGTTGTTAGGCTAGATGGCTGGTTGGTTCATGGATTGCTTGGTTCGTTGGGTATTTGGTTGGTTGACTGATTCTTGTTAGGTTGGTTGGTTGCCTGATGTTTTTGTTTCCTTGGTTTGATCGTTCGTTAGTTAGTTAGTTCGTTAATTAGCTTCTTCTTCTTCTTCTTCTTCTTCTTCTTCTTCTTCTTCTTCTTCTTCTTCTTCTTCTTCTTCTTCTTCTTCTTCTTCTTCTTCCTCCTCCTCCTCCTCCTCCTCCTCCTCTTCTTCTTCTTCTTCTTCTTCTTCTTCTTCTTCTTCTTCTTCTTCTTCTTCTTCTTCTTCTTCTTCTTCTTCTTCTTCTTCTTCTTCTTCTTCTTCTTCTTCCTCTTCTTCTTCTTCTTACCCTTTCTTCAGTTCCACCAATTCGTCAAAAATTCATCATCGCTGATTCCAAACCTCCAGGATCAGACCCACGAAAAAGCCCAGGATCTGGTGGGTCGAATGCGGACTGGCACTTGGAGGACTTCACGTGTATTGTGGATCCCAAATACATTCACTCACCAGTCAACATCATCACGAGCCGGACAGTGCAGCGCGAGTACTCTCCAATATCGCTACACTCCTATGATAAATCTGGCATTAAGATGTTTCTGGCCAATAATGGACATGTAGGTTAGTGGGACAGGAAATATCTTATACAGGTATCCATATACCAGGTCATCTCTTTATCTGATTAATACTTAATTGCTTATCAGTATCAGTCTACACATCTGCCTACATATTTACCTTCCTATCTACTTAAGTACCTACTTAACATGGCTCGAGACACAGGCCTTCACTCGGGCATGTTTCCTTAGTGACTCAGTGAGAATCCTCAGGAAGATGGCGATGGAGTGGGTCCGGAGGCATTTGTTGTTGTCTCTGGATCGGTCACTGCTGGCAAAGATTAGTTTTATTTTCATGCCAGAGCATGCGAGTGTACAAGGAAATGAGGGGGCTGACAAGCTTGCGGGTAAGGCTATTTATTATTGAGGGCGGTTGAGCCATGGACCAGGCTGATATTCTGAATACTCTACGAAAAGTAAGTCGTTTGCGAGAACCAAGTGATGACTGACTCTACACCCATGGTCAGACTGTGAGAATAGCAAGTTAAATGAGGTGTGGCCAAACCAGAACACTACGCGGGAAGCCAAAGAAGATTAACAAACCAACACAGAACAGGTGTCGTTAACCGCTAGACGCTGCAGGATTAACCGAAGAGGATATCTGAGCACTTTTGGTCTAAATGGTTCTATGTGCAGTGAGGATGATCTGTCGACTAACTAACTAAACACATACCTACCTGCCTACCTACCACTCTGCATACCAACATACTTACCTCCTGTCTTGATCAGTTTATTGATAGGGGCTTTTTGTTTGATGCCGAGGTATCCAATCAAAGTCCCAAATCATAGATCCATCTGAAAGAACACCCGATGAAACAAGTAAAGATCTTCAATTACTTAGGAAGTATAATATCATCAAATGGAAGATAAGAAGACGAGATCGAAAATAGATGCTATAAGGCAATCCAACTCATTGGACAAATGGCACCAATACTAAAGAACAAAGACGTATTAGTAGACTAACAACAGCACAAAAAAAATAAAACAAAAATAACACAATCTTCCCACCATCTCTACCATTGCCAAACTTGGTAAATGAGATTTCAGAGAAGAATATCCAATGCATCAAGAAGAGAGAAAATCCGACATGATGAAATAAAGACTAAAGTGAGGGTAATGGCAGCGCTAAGTTTCATTAGAAAACAGCAAGTAAGGTTCGTCCAAATAACTAGGCTACCATCTGACAGTATACCACGACAAGTAATGATGTACAGACCAAATGGAATCAGAAGAAGAGGCCGACCATGTAAACGATGGACAGAGGCAATAACAGAGGCCATGGGAATCTCAATATATGAAGCCCAAAAACAGGTACTTTCCCGCAGTTTATGCTTCACTTTGACACAGCAAGGTACAGGCTGTATTTTTAATGACTGTGCAGTGTTTGAAAATATTGCCCGTCCTAATTTTTTATTTACCTATTATTTTGCATGAACTTTACACAGGGTGAATACAAAACTTGGACCGGCAATATGTTCAAACACTGCACAGTCATTAAAATACACCCGTGTGTTGCCGGGGTCCATAAGGGAAGCAAGGAATAGCAACACTGTAGCCTACCACGCATGTCGTAAGAGGCGACTAAGGAGGCTTGATGGTTCCGTCTCCCTGCTACTGAGTGAGTGCGTGGCGCGACACTGTGAGCTGTGAGTTCCGTGTGAAGTGCTTTTGAATCTGCCCGAGGTTCTTTGGAACGTGACTGCATGTTCGGAGCGATGGTAGATGGCTATGTCCCAAAGTTGACCGGTTTTTGCCTTATGCAGAAATGCGTGGCTGCTGGGCTTCTGGTTGACTGCCACTGCCATCGACGATGAACTGTATGGGTGAACATCTAGGAAACATCCAGATGGGAAAATGACTGCCGATTCCGTAAGAGATGAACTGGGTGTTTCGTGGGGGACTATTGTGTTGACATTCTGGCAGCGACATTATGCACAGTGTATCTGTGCGGGCTGTTGTTTGTTGAGACTCCTGTCTTTTCCACTTTTCACATTGGGCAGTGGGGAGCATTTTGTGCGATATTCACTGGCACAGGAACGGAGAATAATGGGGACGACCCGTTGCTGTGAGGTTGGAACTACGATTAACTAACTAACTAACTATACCAGAGGAACAAGATGAGATTCGATGAGATGAGATTTTTTTTATTTTGCGTTTGCTCGCTTTGAACTCAAGCGTAATTCATACACATTCTACACTTCTAGAGCATTTGATTGCTTTTTGCGAGTGGATTAGCTTTCCTTATTACCAATATCCCTCGCCATCAGGCGAACCCAATCCGACTTCTGAGGTACTTGTGATTTACATCCCCAAGTCAAGGGGTGAGAAGTAAATATTTTAGTCAACTGACCTGTGTAGGGGTTGAACCCGCTAACTTGGCATCAGCACACCGGGAAGCGTACATTCTTATTCATTGGGCCATACTGACCCCCGGTCTGTGATGTGATATGACCAACACATTTCGTTGGCCTGGCTGCTTGGTGGCACATTTGACCAGTCTTTTCTTCTGTTGAATTGCCGAACGCTCGTCCACCCGTTCTCTTGACATTATCAACGCCGTTCGCAATCAGCCACACTAACGCGGCCGCCTCCAGTCCCCATAGCCATGTTGTATCTACTTACCTAACTAGAATCTGCGAATATACTTACTTACCTACCTACTTATATACGGATGTGAAGCACGGAGAAGGAGCAAACAGGCAGAATAAACATCTTATGGCTGTGGAAATGTGGTTTCTGAGGCAAATACAAAGAATACCATGAACAGACAGAAATACCAACGACCAAGTGCTATAAGAAAGAAATGAAAATCGTAAACTGATTAGAGAAATTAGACAGTCAACATTTTTGGTCATGTTATGGGAAGAAATAAATTGAAGATCTTGGTGACAACTGGCAAGATCGAGGGAAAGAGAACAATGGGGAGGGAGCGAAGTAAATACCTGGATGGCTTGGCCACGTGGTATGGTTGAGACAAGAACACTGAGCTGATCCACGGCTCTGGTGATCGTGTGTGATGGCGAAACAAGACCACCCTCGCTTATCGTCATGGCATATGATGATGGTGAGCTACTAATATACCTTATTACCTAATACCTTACACTGTGGAGCAAGGGTTACGAAAACGACTCGCAATCCCGTATATCTGCGTTCGAATCACAGCCATCTGGAAGCAGACCGCTTAGCGCTGGTTTTCAGACAATGGCATGAGTGTCGGTCGTTCAGAAAGCAGTGGTAAACTGCTGAATGTAAGTTTTCCCTGTAAATCACACACAACCAAATCCTGCTTGGGTTGACTGTCATTTGCAGTAAAGCAGTGTTTCCCAACGTGGGGCCCACGCCCCACAGGGGGGCAATTTGACTGTTATTGGGGGAAATTCGAAAATGGAAGAAATCGGCTGAATATAACAAAACGGGGAGACTTGAGACTGAAGTTAACTAAATTGGAACCTGACATAAGATCTCTTTGCAGCAAGCATCAAGCGCAAGGATCTCACTAAATTTGAATAATAAATAATTACTAATAATTAAAATAATATAGAAAAATATTTCATTAAAATTATTTTGTACTTGAATTTCAGTTCTCCATTATATGTTTTGAAAATTTACTTACTGTGTTTGCTCAATAATTACCTAGTGATTTCTTCCTAAAACCTATCATTCAAGTTTCTTTAATGAACATTTCAATTTTTGAATATTAAAAATAATGTATTTGTTGAGGGGGGGGGGGGGCATGGGGCGGGGGAGGGGGGCAATATGAATTTTAGAAAGGCTTAAGTGGGGCATGGTACAAAAAAGGTTGGGAAACACTGCAGTAAAGGATATGCAACTAACTTTGTAGCCTAGTACCTACCTTCTTGTCTGCTTGCATGTCAATCTACACTATTTACCCGCTAGGCTACTTACCAAACTGTCTACATACCTACTTACCAATTTATCTACCTGCCTACTTGTCTGTTTTTTCCCTGCCTGCCAATCTATAGTGCGTTCACAAATGTTTCCCTCATTCAAGTTCAATTTGTTTGAGATGAGATGAGATTAGTCTTCTATTTACTCCTACCCAAGGAATGTGTCTTTGATGGGTCCACAGGCAAATGAAATCATGGAAAGCGGTGATTGTTTTTTCTAAATGTTTTGGCGAAAATGTATTAAATTCACGCAAACGAACTTATTTTATTGTAACCTCTGAACACTTCCGTTTCATTATGTGATGTGCTTCTCATAAAGAAATTCCCGTGCACCAGGGAGAATATTCATTGTTGAACTCTGATGTTTCCGTGTGAAGAAGTAATACATTTAATAATATGGACTTCATCTATGACCCGTAAATTCAGTTATCAGTTATCAGTTGGGGTATCTTCATTGCACTCCAGACAGGTCCATAGGTGCTCAGATCCTCCCCCCAGCATATGCATCAGCGTCCGGTGGCTAATAGGGCCTGTTCTGTGCTGGTTGACGAGGCACCTCGTTTTCCCAATGCATCTCTCGCGTCTGGCCGTGCCGATTCTTACTCCCAAGTCTTTCATCCTGGACAGCGATGTGGATTCACTGACGTCAAAGTCCTCTGTTCTCGCCATATCTTTGAGGACGTTAATAACATCGGCACGATCCATGGGCTGGCCATCTACGGGGGGTGCAGAGCCAGCTAGTTTATCAGCTCGTTCATTTCCCTCGACTCCCGCATGTCCTGGGACGAAGATGAAGGTGACTTTACGGACAGCAGCTTTCCGCAGCGACTCAGTCCACTGTCTATGTACAGATCCAGCTTCGACCTTCTGAATCATGCTCATTGAATCACTTAGTACACACGTTGGTATAATGCTGTGATTCCAGCCATATGAAAGCCTGTGTAACTGCCATCATCTCCATCGTCATGCTGCTCGTGGTCATAGAGTGGGCACCACTGGATTCTTGAACGGTTCGGCCCGCTGAACGGGCTGTAAATGCCCACGCACTTCTCTGCTGCTTTACAACAGATCCATCTGTATAGATGATCACTTCGGGGCTATCTGAGTGTTCATAGATGAGTGCGTTGACCTCTGCATTGACAACGGTAGGGTTCTGCTCTCTGCACCGTCTGTCCAGTGTGATAATGCAGGAGAACGTGCACTTAAAAGCTGGAGGCACCGGCATCCATTCCTTGCCGGGGATGATACTTGTAAGCCTGCAGACCTGTCTGACGACATCTTCCGCACGACCCATCCATGATTTGCCCCTCTTTAGCCTGTCACCATTTTCTCTGAATATAGCGTCATGCAGAGGGTGCTGCTCATCTGCACTTATTTTTAAGTATGCACGAGCTCTTCAGATCTTGATCCTGTGTTCCATTGTCGGGAAGTCAAGGAGGTATCTCATTGCTACACAGCTGGTGTGTCTCGTCCAGCCCAAAATGATGCGCATGGCTTCGTTTTGTACATTTTCAAGTCTTCCAATCTGTGTAGGGCTGACAGTGAGGATGGCCGGGGCATACTCGATGCGTGAAAGCACCAGTCCTTGGAACAGAAGTATTAGCAGTCTTTGCTCGATATTGGCAGTTGCCATGACTCTCATTGCTGACAAACCTTTTCGAGCTTTCGTTATGACATAATCGACATGATCTCTGAAGGACAGGCTACGATCAAACCTCACGCCAAGATATGTCATTGACTGGGTTCTACTCAAAATGCTCCCACCCATTCTTACTGCCGGCAAGTCTGTGTTCACAATTTGGTTGTTTAGGGAGAACCATGTAACCGATGCCCTTTCAGGGTTGACAAGGGCATCGGCATCAGCACACCATGAGGAAATTCGATCTAGTTCGCCCTGCATATCATTGGCAACCGCCTGTCTATCTCGACCCTGTCGATACACGAGAATGTCGTCAGCAAATGACGTCCTACCCCCTCCCGTCCAACTGTTGTTCAGTTCAGTTTTCGGCACCGTATACGCGTTGAATAGTATAGGTGACAGTGGTGAACCCTGCGGCAATCCTGGACTTATCGTTATCGGCTCAGAAGACCAACTCCCACATCTTAGCACCACCTTCCTTTGGAACAGAACTGCAGTTATCCATCGTACAAGGTGAGGGTACACTTTCAGTCTGAGGAGGGTTTGCATCAAGTGCTCCAAGGATACTCTATTGTATGCGTCCTCTAAGTCTATGCCCCGTAAATTATATACCGCATATAAACAAACATTGAGATCTGCTGTACAATCTCCAGAACACAAATTTGTTTGTTGGGTGTACATAATGATAAGGTTATATGCTAAATTTCATCATTTACCTCAGTTGGATTTAGCATATAACCTAATGATTATCAAAAACCGGTTATGAGTTTGTTTGTTTGTTTTTGTTTTTTTAACGGGGGCAAATATTTGTGAACGCACTATACCCACGTGCATGCCTGCTTGTTATCCTGCCTATCTAATTACCTACCTGCCACATGTCTACCAATTATCTACAAACCTACCCAACTGCATTAACAAAAACACGCCTATATGCATGGATATCATGTATTATCATGATGCTATATGATCATCATATTTGTATTCAAAATATAATACCGCCTTAGTGATTTTAAAAACAGAAGTCAAAAACAGTATGTTGCACTATTTATTGCCTGGCATATTTCATTGCAGCTCATCGGGTGAATACTGCAGTGTTATATATCATGTCACTGGCACAGTGCTGTCTTGACAGACGATAGTTTGCGATAAAACGCCTCGTCTGAATGTTAGAGACCATGTGTTGCCCATGCAGCAATATCCCTGTCTCGGCCTGCCTAGGTTTACTCTAGAGGAAATTTAACACCAATACGTCTGGAAGAACGCAGAAGCTGCCGGATCAGCATACTCTTACTGCCTGTCTGTTGGAGCTTCGATCCTAAATCTTTAGCCAACAAAGGCATAGAGACACGTCTGCCCTTCCATGACAGGTAGACATCAGGTCGCATTTCCTCGTACCAGGGTAGGGCTTGTACCTTCCCACTTGCGCTCCTCCGCCCAAAGAAGGTTGCACAATGTAGGGTGTCGGGTTTGGTTAGCGCCGCCTAACATTCACCGCTAACAGAAAGCAGTAAGTATTGTCTACTGTCATACGGTAGCTCATTCATATATTATATGAAGTGAAACTCTGGGGGACATAATGAGAAGCACAAACATTACGTTTGCCTTGCCCTGACCCCATCTTCTTCTTCTTCTTCTTATAGTCCACGCGGCGTGGCGTTGGTGATCATGTCTGTCCACAGCTTTCTGTCTCGTGTACTACCAATCTTCTTATAGTCCATGCCGTATGGCGCTGAAGATCATGTCTGTCCACAGCCTTCTGTCTCGTGTATTACCAATCTGATCAAATATCAATGTTCCCCCGGGCCATGATAGCAAACTATCCACAGTATTATATACCAGGGCATAATCGAATCAAGAACACTGACCTAATCCAAGACTCTGGTGCTCGTGTGAGATCGCGAACCATGACCGACCACGCTGATCGACATAGCACCTAATGATGATGCTATTTCCATCTCCAGTGACGATATCCTTCCCCGACAGTGAACTTGACGTTTTTGATGGAGGCATGGTGGACAAGTACAGAGCCCACAATTTGCACTTCCACTGGGGATCTAACAGCAAGACTGGCTCAGAGCACTTAATTGACAATGAGCACTTTCCGATGGAGGTACTGCGGTAAATTGTGTCAGTCGTTAGTCTCGTGTGAACTGTGAGATATGGCGGTGAGTGGCAGTGAAGATGTGTGTTGATGAGCGTTGCTGTGAGCATCACGGACCTCACATAGCTGTTTTAGTTTAGTTTTAGTTTAGTTTAGTCGACGGATCAACATCACGGCACACGGGTGTAACCATTACGTGCTCCGTTCTACTCCAAACCCAAGCCTGAGTGAGGAGAATCTCAGCTGAGTGCACGAGCTCCGTAGCACCGACGAGGATCCTGAATTACTTTGGGTAGATCTTTAACTCGGAATTTTCCAGGGCAGCGCCTTTACGCTATTTTTTTTTTTCAATTTCCAACTACCAAGGGATATTTTACGTGTGCAACAATACATACGGGCGTCCGATCTCACTACCTAGAGGCCAGAGCTTTCTTATGCGGATAAGATAGACATGTACCCTGCAGAGTGGCATGCGTCAGTTAAAGAGAAATCATAGAAAGGGAGCATCTGTTGAATCTTTTTTATTTTTCCTGTTCATGCTGGGCAACGAGCAGGCGGACCGATTTACTGGGTCTGCATCTTTGGGTCTGGTACTGGTGGATGGTAAGGTAGACGTTTTCATAGCCTTTTGGAATAGTAATTTGTATACTGTGAAAAACCTTATAAAATCATCATAGCCTGGGAAGAAAAGTAAAAGCAGTAACCAGAGGATCTTGTCGATACGCAGTACTCCGAGGAAAAATCAGATGGACACTCAGATTACAACTGGTACCATTAACTATTTGTATTGGGACTCTTCGGATGATGTTATGGATAAGGACGGAGCATTTATGGGAATGTCTCGAGTGCAGTGAAGTGAGTTCTGGACTCAAAGCGTTGGTGTTAACATCACAAGTGAGCAATGCCAATGAAGAACAGGAGCTTGATTTTAACTCATCGTGGTTGTTGTTCTGGTGTTAAGGATGTGGACTACGCCTTGCCCTGCAGCCATTGAGTCTGGATCAGCTAGCCTCTCCCAGGAGGAGTGAAATGCGGAATTTGGTAGCCTGCTGATGACCCGCAGACTACACAAGTCAACCTCACCTCCCCGTGGTGTAAACTGGGGAAACCATGATAGCGAGGTCAAGACAAAACGGCGCTTTGGCTCGCCAGAGGAGAGGCAACCTTTCTTCAGATTTTTCTGTCCTAAGCCTGCGACCGAGAAGTTTTTTTTCTTTGGTTTTAATTTTGCATATCCCTTACAGGACGTTGCAGTCAACACCAGCATTTTTCAGCTGCTGTTGATGTCCTACCGGTCTCCCTGGTCGAGGAGTTAGCAGCTTTCTCCGTAACCCCGAATACTCTCGTGGTTGACGTGAGCGCACGAGAATATGAAACGGTTCGAGTCGCGCCAGTGACTTATGAGAGTATGGAGCCGGTCGCTCAGAAAGCAATGGCAAACTACTGAGCGTAATCTTGCCAAGAAATCAACGATCAGCTGAAAGATGCTGATGTTGACAGTGATCTCCTGTAAAGGATATGCAAAACATTTTGTTGATGTCCTAGGCAAGTTTTACGTTTAGTAGTTTGCCATTGCCATTCTGAACGACTGGCTCACATACCCCAGTAAGTTACCAGCGCGGCGCGATCCGCTGCTGAATCTCGCAGCTGCTGTTTTCCCCACGTGGATATACGGGATTACGAACAATGTCGTTAACTCCTTGGCCAGGAAGACCGGCACCGAGAAGTTTACCGGAAGGTTACTGTGGGGGCGATTTTCTGCAAAGGACATGCTACTGTATGAATCAATGAAAACTGCGACTGGCCTAGCAAGCCGGCAGGGGATGTTTCTTCCTTCTCGAAGAAAAGGAAAGGAGCATATTTGGACCATCTTATTATCTCATAGACGGTTCTATGAAGAAGGGGTTCCAAATGAAATTCGTATTCACGCATTCGAAACACAGCTGTGGGCGATTTGGAAGCAGACCGCATTGTGCTGGTAGCCAAGCAATAGTATGAACGGTGTGAGTACCGGTCGTTCAAGAAAGCCATGGCAAACTACTGAACGTAACCTTGCCCAGGAATATCAGCCTGTGTAAAATAATGCTGGAGTTGATTACTGCGTCGTGTAAAGGATATGGAACTAACAAAATCCTATCCACTTCGACACGGCAAGGTACAAGAGGGACAAGATGAGATGATATGAAATAAGATGAGACGAGATGAGCCGTTATTGTTATTTCAAGGCTAGGAATAATGGACTTGATCGATGTTTGTGGTTTCCTTGAGATCACGTCCTCATCTGTAGTTGTAGGCAACGCAATGATCATTGATATAATGATGTATGAAAGAAGTTGAGTTATTGAGTTGAGTTGAGCTAAGAACTGACATCACTGTACTCGGGACATTCCCATACGCGCTCTGTCCCCTCGTTCAACAGCCAGCGAAGAGTCATACTACTAATCGTTCCCACCGCTATCTGATTGAAAGCTAACCTGGTCTTCCCTCTCAGTTTTTAGATTATACCAGAACCCCTGCAACCCGCCTCAATCTCAAACGTTCCACATACGGGTTGTCAATCTGTTCCTCCACATTCTTCACTTGTTCCCGTAGGTGCACGACCACCTCCCCCTTGTCCATATGTAATCTACAACAAAGCCGGTCTCCCTGGTCTAGTGGTTACACGATTTTCTCCGTAATCCCGTATACTCTCGTGAGTAGCGTGACGTGTGTGAGAATCGGTTGCGGTGTGCTCCGCGTCGGTAACTTAGGGGTATGTGAGCCGGTCGCTCAGAAAGCAATGGCAAACTACTGAGCGTAATCTTGCTAAGAAATCAACAATCAGCTGAAAGATGCTGATGTTGACAACGATGTCCTGTAAAGGATATGCGAATAAAACATCTACCACCAAGAGGTACATCCCATGCCAGCCTGTCAGCCTGTTCATTCCCCCGCACTCCCGCATGGCCAGTGCAAAAATATCCATGCAATTCTCACAATCTGTGACCTCTGAAAGAGTCAAGTAGAATGTGTGGGACATTTATTTGCATTAGCATTAATGGTAATATAATCCAGACCTTTGCTGGTAGCTACTGTGAGATGGAAAATGCACAACATAATAGGGAAACAACAATTGCATTTCAGAAAATGAAAAAAAATATATTATGCAGTAAGTCACTATTATTGAATGTAAGAAAGAGAGTGATTAAGTGCTGTATAGAACCTGTTTTACTGTATGACAGTGAATCTTGGAATGTAAATGAACAAATTAAAAAGACCTTAGAAGTAAGAGAATTCCTTCGACTGCTAGAGTAAATAACAATGATTGTCTG
Source organism: Cepaea hortensis (assembly GCA_963921405.1). Taxonomy (NCBI): domain Eukaryota; kingdom Metazoa; phylum Mollusca; class Gastropoda; order Stylommatophora; family Helicidae; genus Cepaea; species Cepaea hortensis. Next base: position 422,543,833 of record OY992876.1, read on the forward strand.
AAAGAGGCAACTGAAACTAGAACATTATATACAACAATAAGAAAGAGAAACATGGCATCATTCGTTCATGTGATGAGAAGAGAGGCATTGGAAAACATCGTGACAACTGGAAAGATCAAGGATAAAGAAGCAGAGGCCGACCAAGAGAAATGATGCTGAATGGAATGAGAAGGTGGCATGGGGGAATACCAACAGCAGAGTTGTTCTAGAACACCAAAGACCGAGATGTGGGGAGAGACATGAAAGCCTACGCGAGCCAACAGAGCAGTTAATGATGATGGTATCTTAACATAATTTGGGACGAGGAGAGTGTCATCTGCATATTCCAGAAAAAATGGCAAATCATAAAAATTACTCAGATTAAAGGGGCCAATGGCAAGAGAATAGACCATATTATTCATCACACAAGCCTAGCACCTTGTTGTCCTGATAAAGAATAGTTTGTAAAGTGGAGTTATACATCTCCAAAGCACAAAGCCTGGGCTGAATATAGAGACCATGTGTTGCCCATGCAGCATGATCCCTATCTCGGCCTGCCTAGTTCACTCCAAGACAAGTTGCAGAAATTGCCGGATCAGAAAAGCAATGCTCACGGGTGGATTGGAATTTGGAGCAGCCGACAGATAGTTGTTGGTTATGGTTTCAAGTCAGTGACGGTGGGCAGAGGACCTCACAATAGAGTCAATGGCTACGGTCATCCCATAAGTAAGGTCATTGCCAGGAAGGAAGAATGGTAGACTTCCATGTTTATTGATTCCCTGGCAGATGAGGCTCGTCAGCCTTGGATAGTATCTCCTCTAAGAAAGGAAACTATAAATCTCAAACCTCCGCTGCCTTGCGGGTATACCTATATGGGAAAGGCTTTGGGAGTAAACCCTGAGGACAAATCTGGAGACGGTGTCCCTAAGGCAGTTCCATGTTGTAAACAACATAGTTCTGGCAACTCCTGCGACGTCACCGATGCCAAGTTTCATTGGCTACTGCCTTTCCCTTGGTCAACATCGACGACGTGGAGAGGGGGAACTTGCTACTGGGCAACAGCGGGTTCTCCGAATTTCAATGCCCAGGCTTGTGCCCTGAAGAGGTCACTTCAGCACCGCGTAACAGCGGCGACACAACACGTTCACCGGCGAGACTTGACGACTTTGGTATATTGATTCCCCAGATGCATATAGTTAATTACAACATCAAATCGAAGAACATCGAGAAGGCATGCAGTGTGAAATCGGGACTTTCTGTTCTTGCATTCTTGTTTGAGGTAATCTGTCTTTATGGTCGTTTGTGTTCCAATTGTGTGGTGAAAGAGACACCAAGGCAGACAACGGGAGAGAGAGAGAGAGAGAGAGAGAGAGAGAGAGAGAGAGAGAGAGAGAGAGAGAGAGAGAGAGAGAGAGATAGTGAGAGACGGACAGACAGACAGACAGACGAACGGATGCAGAGAGAGAGAAACGTACAGATAGCTTGTCAAACAAATGTACACAAGAACGTTCTGGTGTAAGGATGGATTAAAAGAGACGGACATACAGATGGATGGATGAATGGATTGTTTCGATAGATGGATGAATGAATGAATTACAGACAGACATACAGACAGGCAAATGTATTTATGGATGGATGAATTCTTTCACTGGATGATAGACTGAATGAATTACAGACAAACAGACAGACAAATATGGTGTGAGGCAAAAAAAATTTAGACAAGGATATAACTAAGGGTATCCAGGTTGGGATGGGTTATCATCCTCTTTAGCCCTCAGCAGGAAGCCTGGAAATGGCTCGTTAACCCCCACGTAATTACAGAAAATGCAAGTTTCCTACACGAATTTTATAAAGATAGGTTCCTTTTGAAGGCGTAAAGACACCGGAAGTTTACCACTGACTAGAGAGAAGACTGCCCCCCTCTATAATGGAAATTTGCCAATGTGATTTTATCCGCCCTCATTGGGGTCTCCAGCAATCTATAACAGTGTTATGTATGAATAGTAACAAACAACTGTTTGAACAGAACATCCAACAATAAATCAAACCAAGTCCTGATTTCAACTTCAACACATATATTATGGAATCAAATGATGGCGTATGGAACAACCTATGACAGGCATCTGCTCAACATGTAGCACATGTTGTAAGAAAAACTTATGACAAATCATCCACATAAATCATAAAAGTAAAATAGTCAGATAAACTTTTGTTAAAACTATCTGTGAATAAAAATTCCCCCCCTCTCTCTCTCTCTCTCTCTCTCTCTCTCTCTCTCTCTCTCTCTCTCTCTCTCTCTCTCTCTCTCTCTCTCTCTCTCTCTCTCTCTCTCAGCCTTTAGTAAGATGGTAGTGCATCATAAACAAACTTATTATATGTTTTTCATCCTGCAAAAGGCTACCTTCGCAAAGGCAATTTTTGTTCTAATCACTTCAAGGCATCTCCCATCAGATGTTATGACTGTGCCGAGATAACTGTATTGATTCACTTGCTTAATATGCCCATTTACTCGTATATCACATTCTGGTATTTCCTTCTTTCCAGTGACGACCATAATCTGTGTCTTCTTAATATTCAGTTCTAACCCTAGTTGTTCATTGTGTGCAACAACCGCATCTACTAAATTTTGAAAGTCCTGTTCATTATCTGCAATAAAGACTGTATCATCTGCATATCTAATGTTATTGATGTATCGTCCCCCAATGTTGATTCCTTCCATATCTTCTATATTCTGAAAATTGTTTCACTGTACAATGAAAAAAGATCTGGAGACATTTTAACAGGCTGATATTGACCTACATTGTTATCAATTCTTATGGCAGCTTGTTGTTTCTAATATATTATTTTTACAAGTCTAAGGTCTTTTCCATCAATTTTGTAGATCTTCAAGCATTCTTATCATGTCGACATGTCTCACTTTATGGGAAGCCTTTGTTTAATAAATAAAGCAAAGATATAGATCTTTGTTTACGTCTATAGTACGTTCAATTACTGTTCTCAGTATATACACTGCATTTACTGTGCCCTTGCCTTGAACAAACCCACATTGGTCTTCTCCTATTTCGGATTGTATTTTCTTCCTGACTCTTTTCATGATAATTCTCAGCAGAATCTTCGTGATATGGCTCATTATACTAAGTGTTCGATGCTGATCGCATTCCATGGCTGCTGATTTCTTCCGGATTGCAATAAATATAGAATTACATAATTCAGGAGGTATATTTCCAGTATTGTATATTGCGTTCAGCAGTCTGGTGACTTGGTCTATTCCATATTCTTCTAAGGCATTGATCATTTCTATTGTGATGTTATCTGTACCAGGGATTTTGCCAGTTTTCATATGGTTAAGAGCATTCTGAACTTCCATTTTCAAAATTGATGGTCCTTCATTATTATTCCGATGATCATATTGTTCTTCTCTTGTATCCTCATAAAGGTCTTTCACCTATTCTGACCATGCATGTAAAATCTGATCTGTTTCTATTATGATTTTGCCATTTTTTGTTGTTAGGCAACCCGTTGATGTGTGTGTTCTTTTATTAGTGATGTCATTAATTCTGTTGTGCATTAATTTGGTATTCCGGGTGTTCAGTGTTGTTATCTCCCTTTGATGAAAAAGCACCAAAATTGACACAAAAAAGCACTAAAAAGCACCAATTTTTTTTAGGAAGCACCAAAAGAAAGCACAAACTGTTTTTATTACAAATGTAACAAGGTAGCACAGTATAATTTATTATGATCACTTCATATTACATTGAAGTTTATTCCAGATCCGCCAAATCCCAATCAGAACTACTTTCGAGCCAAAAAAGCACCAAATTGCAATACTATTTTTGGGGGGAAATCACTAAAACAAGCCCTGGATGGATGGATTGTTTCGATGGATAGATGAATGAATGAATTACAGACATATAGATAGACAGACATGCATGGAAGGATGGATGGATGGATTGTTTCGATATTATAGATGAACGAATGTATAATGGCAGGTATAATGACAGACAGATTGATGGTTGGTTGATTGTTTCGATGTATGGAATACTGAATGAATTACAGACAAACAGACAGACCGACAGACACACATGTATGGATGGATGGATGGATGGATGGATGGATGGATTATTTCGATGAATTGATGAATGAATAAATTACAGACAGACAGACAGATGGATGGATGGAGAGATTGTTTGGATTGATGGTAGATTGAATGAATTACTGTCAGCAGACATACAACATATAATATCATGTTTCAGATATCCGCGAATGATAATCCAGCACTAAATCCAATTTTAAGCAAGCTGCCATCTGTGAAACAGTCATGTAAGACATCGTTTCTGTTTTATCCCTGTAGTATGTGACGTGAAATGTGTCAACCATCTCCACTTGTATTGCAACTGCAGTTGCTAAAGAAACTACCTGGTGTTTTTTAAGTCTCACTACACTTTGTATGTAGAAAAAAATTGAAAAATGCTTTCTTCCGTCGATAACACCATTCTGTTTGAAGTGCAAAGAATTACTCCAGCATACGACAGCCATTAGCTGCATATTGCTTCACGACGGACTGTGGAGCACATTTTTTGATGACATCATACTTCATTTTTTTTTTTAACAACTTGTACTTCATTCAAACTGTGGTGGGACTTTACAAACACCCGGTATGTATCAACTGGGGAACCATTTGAGACCAATAAGACAGTTCATAAATAAATTCACATCTATTCTTTAGCACTCGTGGAAGTAGAAGAAAGAAGGAGAGACTAGGAGACCCACGTGGCCGAATGGATAAAAACGCTCGCTCTTAATCTTCCCGTGTGCTGATGCCGAGGTAGCGGGTTTAACCCCTACACTGGTCAATTGGAATAAAATGTTGACTTCTCGTCCTTGAATTGGGGAAGCGAATTACAAGTATCTCAAAGGTCGGAGTGTGTTCACCTGTTTGCGAGGGACACGGGTAATAGGGAGAGCTAATCCACACTGAAACAAATCAGTCCAGTGCACTAGAAGTAATAGCACGTGAATGGGCTGGCCTTGAGTTCAAAGAGACGGAATGAAAGGACATGTCTTCATTTATACTGAAGCTACCGTTACTAAAGAAATTATATATCTTTGGGGGAACCACGTGAACCCACAAAGACAGTTCATGAATAAATGTCAATGTATAGCATAGCACTCATAGAAGGAGAATGAAGCAGTGACTAGAGGAGACACTAGAAATCATAAAAAGGGACAGAAATAGTTATCCTTTTGGGGTTCGAACCTATCACCTACAAATGAAGAATGAGAATAAGAAAAAGAAATAGAAAAATACGTAGAAAAGAAGGAAGAGTAGAGAGTAGAAGCAGAGGCAGGAGGAGGAGAAGGAAGAAGAAGCAGAAGGAGGAGAAGGAGGAAATGAAAAAGAAGAAGAAGAAGAAGAAGAAGAAGAAGAAGAAGAAGAAGAAGAAGAAGAAGAAGAAGAAGAAGAAGAAGAAGAAGAAGAAGAAGAAGAAGAAGAACGAACAAACTTTATTTTAAAAGGGTAACAAATTGGGCACGCAGGCCCACCTTACATTTGGCCCTTTCGATCACTCATCTTTCATTCATCAAATGTGCATGTTACATTTACTTAGGGAAAAAAAACATTGTCAAATGGATTTTGTACGCATAAACAATGCATATTACGCATGGTACATTCACATGGGAAAAAAAAAAACATTGTCAAATGAAATTTGTAAGCATAAACAGTGCATATTGCAATGTTGTGAGACACATCCCCCATCCACCCTCACACCCCGCAGCCACCCACACATCCCCCACCCACCACACCCCCATCCACTCACACATACCTACACGCACTCACACAGACTTAGGCAAACATACATGCCGCCACAAACCCATTGATCCCCTACCCACACACATTTCCCAACCCATACATACATCCACCACCCATCCCATAACCGACACGCACACACCCACCCACATATTCTCCACCACCCACCTACACACCCGCAACCACCCAGCAGAACACACATCACAAAACCACACACACATACCCCCGTCAACCCACACATCCCGGACCTATCCACACATACATCCCGAACCTCACAATTTTTTTCACCCACCCACACACACATGAGCCAACCTACACCCACTCACCCACCCAATATCCGCCACCTCTCAACTACACATCCCCCACCTATACACACATCCCCACCCACAAACACATCTCCCCACCTGCCCACACATTTCCCCCACCAATAAACACCCAAAAAACACACACCTTAGGGCAGAAGTTCGAAGAAGAAGAAGAAGAAGAATAAGGAGGAAGAGGAGGGGGAGGAGGAGGAGAAGAAGAAGAAGAAGAAGAAGAAGAAGAAGAAGAAGAAGAAGAAGAAGAAGAAGAAGAAGAAGAAGAAGAAGAAGAAGAAGAAGAAGAAGAAGAAGAAGAAGAAGAAGAAGAAGAAGAAGAAGAAGAAGAAGAAGAAGAAAGAAGAAGAGTATGAGAACGAGGAGGAGGTGCTCATGGTTGTAGTGAAGGAGCATTAGTATGAGTGGTTAGATATTTCTCTGCCACCATCTGCCCCTCACGAACACCATATACTTATTCAATCCAGACAAGTCGGTACCCCTGGAGCTGCCCTCCTTGAGGAGTATCCTCCCCGCCAACTTGAGCCATTTCTACCAGTACACGGATGCCTCTATACTGGGCCACCCCTACATCACTTGGACCGTGTTCAAAGATACAGTTAAAATCTCCGAAAACCAGGTATCGTCATCATTATCATGTGGCACGTAGGGCTGCACGGGCGATCATTGCCACGACCATTTGTTTCCCAGTTCTTAACTTCCGTAGTTGTAGTTTAGCAGATATTGAGACAGGCAGTGTCATAATTCTACGTCTTGCTGCTTCTAGTGTTCGAAATCCTCAGTGAACGAACGAACGAACTTTAGTGTCAACGGGTCACAAACTGGTAAAGCAGGCTCGTCTTACATTGGGCCCTTCCAATCACTCATCATTCGTACATCAAGTATCTTTTGTGCATAGACCCTTGGTTCAGTTAGGCATGGCTTTCTGAAGGAGAAGTTGACGTTGAAGTCCAAACTGACGCGAGTTGGAAATGATCACGCTACGTCTTTCGTCAGGGTACCGGAAGTTTCAGATATAGAGTTCTCTTGTTACTTTGGCCCCAAGGAAATCTAATGTTTCCTGTAGCCATTGATTGTGTTCATGCGCCAGAATTAAAACCATTTCGGGGTTGCTGTTTTTTTTTTTATAGAATGTTGGCTTGTTTTCTTCTGCGCCGTCAATTGTGTGAGTCATGTCTTAGTCAGAAACGACTGAGCTACCGTATGACAGTAGACGGTACTAACCTGTTTTCAATTGCGATGGACTATTGTGTTGGCATTATGGCAGTGGCCGTATGCTTGTATGCGTGTGCGTGCTATTGGTTTCATCGGGACTGCTGTCTGTTCCACTCTTCACATGGGCCAGTGAGGAGATTTTTTGTGACATACATTGGCACAGGAACGTAATATTATGGGGTGACCCGTTGCCGTGAAGTTGGAATCGTGGCTAACGAATAACGACTAACCTGTTTTCTACCAGCGTTGTGTGTTGGGCGGCGCTCACCAAACACGACACCCCACATTATGCCAACGACTTCGGGCGGAGAATCGCAATTGAGAGGGTACAAACCTTAACCTGGTGGGAGGAAATACAATCTAAAGTCTAAATGGCATGACAGGGCAGACCACGCCCTAAGTCTAGGTCGATCAATTGTCTAGGGTCGAAATTTCGACAGGTGGACAGTTAAAGCATTGCTTTGCTGCTCCGGCAGCTTCTGCAGCTTGTCTTGTTCATGGGGTATTGGTGTTTTATTTTCTCTGGAGTGAACTAGACAGGCCCAGAGAGGGATCATGCTGCATGGGCAACACTTGGTCTATCAAGTCAGCTCAGGCTTTCTGCTATGGCGTGGTCTAACTTCATCCCTGATTCCCGCCATTGGTTGCAGCTGTTCAGTTTATTTTTAATTTATTTAAAGCATAATTTAGTTGGTCCATGATGTTCTAAGATTTTTGTTTCTTTACTATTAGATATGAAAAGCTCGATTTTATTCTATAATGACAAATATACAAGAAGTAGAGTGAATTGTTTTATTGCAGTGGTCATTAAGCAATATACATTTAATGAGGTGAATTTCCTCATTATTTTTTTTCCGCATATCCTTTACAGGAAATTGCAGTCAACACCCGACATTTTAAGCTGCTGTTGATGTCTTGGCAAGTTTTACATTCAATAGTTTGCCATTGCTTTCTGAACGACCGGCTCACACACCCCCGTAAGTAGCCAACGCGACGCCATCCGCTGCAGAATCTCGCACAGCTGTGCTTCGTACGTGAATCTATGGAATTACGAACAACGTTCTTAACTCCTACGCCAGGGCAAACGGCTTATAGCCTTATAGCTGTGGAAATGAACCATTATACATGAAATTGGGTGAAATGCCTTAAAAAAGTGGAAACTATCTGATCAGTTCCGAGGAATAATATATTGCTAGATGTGACCTCCCATTTACATAGATGGACTATTTTATAAACAGTGGCAACATTAAGGCATAATACGAGCATAGAATATACTATACAAACAACCTGCGTTGTGCAGATGACATAGTATTGATGGCTGAAAACAAAATAAAAAGATATACAACTTTCGGACACTAGTAAAAGAAATAGCAAACTGAGGACTTTCCTTGAATATCATGACAACTGAAGCGATGGTTAAAACAAAAGGAAAACAAAACATGGCACAAAATGCTGAACCAAGTTGATACATTTAAATAACTAACTAAAGACAGTTATAACATTAGATGAAAGATGACTGACGGAGGTTAAGAATAGAATAGGGCAATCAAAAGCTACATTTCTAAAATTAAAAGTATTTTTTGAAAAAAGTTGCTATCATTGAATGCAAGATAAAGATTAGTGACATGTTATATAGAATCTGTTTTGCTCTATGAAATTGAATCTTGAGTGTAAATGAACAAATTAGAAATAATTTGGAAGCAACGAAAATGTGGTTCCTGAGATGAATGTTGTGAATACTTTGGACTACCAGAGAGATAAATAACGAATGCCTGGAAGAGGCTAATGAAACTAGAACTTTATATACATTTATAAGCAGTCGACAAACATCATTCTTTGGTCATGTGATGAGAATAGAATACCGTGACAACTGGAAAGATCAGAGGGAAAAGAAGCTGAGACAAACCAAGAGACGTGTTGCTGGATGGATTGAGTCCCTGGCATGGAGAAATAACACAAGAAGAGTTGATCCAGAACGCCAAGGACCATGATCTGTGGACAGACATGAACGCCTACGCCAGCTGGCAGGTCACATGATATCTGTCTGTCTCTCAATGTGTCTGTCTCTTTGTCTGACCCTTTGCTTGTCTTTCCGTCTCTTTGTCTGTCGCATTGTCTGCTTGTTTCTCTGTTTGTTTAGCTGTGTCCGTCTATCTATCAAGATGTCTGCCTGCCTGTGTCCGAAGGTCTGTCTGTCTTTCTGTCTGTCTGTCTATCTAAATGTCTGTCTGGATACACGCCTTAACACACAATGGCCATATGCTAGGCCCCTATTTGTATCAGTTAGATCAATCCGTAATGGGTGGGTGATGTAATGGGTGGGTGATATAATAGGTGGGTGATGTAATGGGTGGGTGATGTAATGGGTGGGTGATGTATGGGGTGGATGATGTAATGGGTGGGTGATGTAATGGATCGGTAATGTAATCGATGGGTTATGTAATGGGGGAGTAATGTAATGGATGGGTTATGTAATGGGTGGGTGACGTAATGGATGTGTGATGTAATGGGTGGGTGATGTGATGGGTGGGTGATGTGATGGGTGGGTGATGTAATGGCTGGGTGATGTAACGGGTGGGTGATGTCGCACGTACAATACTGACAGCCTTTACTTCCTCTTACACTTAAACATTTACGTGTCTTCCGTATGCTTTTCCCCCATCAAACACACCCGCCTGTCTATCTATTTGTCTATCTGTTAGTCTGTCTCCCTATCTACCTCCCCGATCTGTGTCGTTCCTTCGCTACCCCCATTACCTCATTCTTTTAGAAACAAGTAATCACAAAAATAATAAATACACGACTCTCTTTTACTTTCCTTACAACATATCTCCAGATTCAACAATTCCGCAATCTAGACTCCAGCCACATTAACCCAGAGACCAACAAGCCCCACCGCTTGGGCGATAACAACCGAGACCCAGAAGAAATCCCACATCTGTATATCTTCCGCACCTTCTCCATCCAGCCAGAAGCGGCCGAGGAAAAGAAGCCGACAGGATTTTCTGATGTTGTTTCTAAGATGGCAGAGTCTATTAACAAACGGTTGAGGCGAAAGTGATCTTCTGAATGTGGAGAATGTGTCGAGTCACAGCGCGGCGACATTGCCTTCTGTGTTCTTTATGGCATTCATGGACACTCATCATCATCATCATCATCATCATCATCATCATCATCATCATCATCATCATCATCATCATCATCAACATCATCATCATCATCATCACCATCAACCGTCATCATCATCAACCATGATGGTAAGCGTGGGCGGTCATGTCTCGCCATCTCACTCGATCACCAGAGTTTTGGATCAGCTCAGTATTCTTGTCTCGACTATGCCACGTGGTGAAGCCATCCAGGTATTTACTTCTCTGCCTTCCGCTTGTTCTTTTCCCCTCAATCTTGTCAGTTGTCACCAAGTACTCCAATATATTTCTTCTCATAATGTGACCAAAAAATGTCGACTGTCTACGCCTAATTTCTCTAATCAATTTACGATTTTCATTTGTTTTTGGTAGGACTTGGTCATTGAGTTTTTTGTTTTTTTTTAATTTTTTGTCTGTCCAAGTTTTGCATTTTCCTCAGAAACAACATTTCCACAGCCATCAGATGTTTTTTTTTCTTCAGCCTATTGTCTCATTGTCCAAGCTTCATATCTATACAAAAGCACAGGTTATATGTAGCACCTCAATACTTATTTTCTCGTTGCAAAAGACATCATTTTATTGGTCAGTATGATTTTTATCTTGCAAAAAGTTACCTTCTCCATGTCTATTCTTGTTCTAATGTCTTCCGCCCATCGCCCATCAGATGTCATCATCATCATCATCATTATATTGTGTCATATTTATAAGCTTGCACCATCTTGCACCACTTGAGTACCGGACGAGAAACTAACGTGTATTGGGGTTAAGTAGGGTCGAAGTGGTTAAGACGCTTGCCTTGCGCTCAGAAGGCTGTGATTTCGATTTCAGATTCCGTCATTTGCTTCACTGGTGTATTTTTCTCGGAGTCTCCTGGGGATCGTCTCTTGAATTCCTGCTTTGTGCGACGCTTTCAGCAGGTCGCCCTGATGAAAGAGACCTAGCCATATGGGATAAAACCCGGGGCAATGAAGTCGATCCTCTCTTTTTTAAACACAAATTTAGTCAAGTACAATTGTTGGTGATATATTTATTATTGTTGGCTCGAATGTCCCTTCTCTCTACCCCTCGATCCGTGACATTTAGTGTTGTGGACATAATGAACACTTGTGCTGCTATAAAATCACTGCTACTGTACAATGAACACTAGTGGTGTACAAAGAAAACTGGTACTCTACATAGAACACAAGTACTGTACAAAGAACACTAGACTGTACAAAGAACTAGTACTGTACAAATAATACTAGTAGTGTATAATGAACAATGGTACTTTACAAAGAACTCTAGTACTGTACACAGAACAATGGTACTGTACAAATAACACTAGTACTGTAATAAGAACCCTGGCAATGTAAAACGAACACTGGTACACTAATAGAGTAAAACGGGCACTTGTATCGAAAAATAACACAAGCAATGTAATAAGAATACTGGTACTGTACTAAGAACACTGGTACACTACAAAGAATACTTGTAGTGTACAAAGAATTTTAGTACTATACAAAGAAGACGGCTACTGTACAAACAACACCAGTACTGTGCAAAGAACATTGGTTCTGTACAAAGAATACTTGTACTGAACAAAGAGTACTGGTACATTAGTAACACTGGCATGATCCATGGGCTGGCCATCTACAGTGGTTTCAGAGACAGCCAGATTATCAGCACGTTCATTTCCCTCAACTCCCGCATGGTCCGGAACCAACCTGAATGTGATTCTACGGACAACAGACTTCCGCTGCGATTCAGTCCACTGTCTGCGTACACAGTCTATATCTTACAAAGTTGGCCACATTGTTACTATCCTTTGATTTCTCGTGGGCCCTGGTATCATACTAGGATGGGAATTGTACAGCCCCTGATCTCTGTGTGATGCCCCTAAACAGTGTCGTTCTGGAAGCTGATTGTTAGGATATGAATTTGAAGTCCATTGCTACAGAGCTACTCATAAATGAACATTCTCACGCATAGGTAGGCAGGTATGTAGGTAGGTAAGCATGTAGGTCGGCAGATAAGTAGGTAGGTTTTGGTTGGTAGGCATTTAGGTATGTAGGCTGATTGGTTGTTTTGTTCTTTTTGGTTGGTTGGTTGCATGATTCGTTGGTTCTTTAGTTTATTTGTTGGTTGGTTGGTAATTTAGTAGCTTGGTTATTTCGTATGTTAGTTTGTTGTATGTAGATTGGTTGGTTGGTTTGGTTGTTTTGTCAGTTACATGGTTCTTTGGTCGCTTGGTGTATTCGTACTCTAGTTGGTCGGTTCGTTGGTTGGTTGGTTGTTTGGTTGCCTGGTTGGTTGGCTGGATGATTGTTTGGTTTTTTGGTTGTCTGGTTGGTTGTTTGGTTTTTGCTTGCCTGGTTAGTTGGTTGGTTGGTTGCCTCATTAGTTGTTTTGTTGTTTGGTTGCCTGGTTGGTTGGTTGTTTGGTTGCCTGGTTGGTTGGTTATTTGTTTGCCTGATGAGTTTGTTCGTCCATTCTTTCATTCGTTCGTCGTTGGAGAAAGAGAGACAAACTGCTAGACAATGTACCATTTATGATTGAAGCAATCATGATGTTTATCATTATCTTTATTTAATGTTTTCTTTTACGAGAGTTGAGTTTTATAATGCATAAAATAAACCATCGTTCTAGAACTAGATGTGTGACTTATCATGTTTCATCATCATCGTCATCATCATCATCATCATCATCATCATCATCATCATCATCATCATCATCATCATCATCATCATCATCATCATCATTATCATCATCATCATCATCATCATCATCATCATTAATTTAGTTATTCCAAAATGTTCAATGAAACCACCTGATCATGTGACACAATTATCCACTATGCTCTGCAGCTTTGACTAATTCTGATACCCAAAGGTCTTGCGTGTCTGTGTGAAGTATTAGTTTATTGGGCATCCTCTATTAGTCCTCCAGTGATGTTTTTATTACAGCGCCTTGAAAATTGCCATGGCCCAAATATTCTTCTTTCTTTTATAAGAATGAGCGAAACCCTTAAAACATACATACCTCCACAAACTACCAGATTCTATTCTCTGAACAGTTGTGTATGGCGTGTTCTTCTGTATGTAGAGTTCTTGATGAGGGAAAATTGACAGATACATTTGAAATAAATACTAGGACTACGACAAGGATGTCTTTTGTCACTATTATTATATTTTTCTTTCTATAGAATTGGTTATGAGTTCGTTACTATGTAAACAGAAAAAGATTGAAAACACAGTGACAGTGAAATAAATCAAGGCTGTGCTTCGACGATAAAAAACAGCGCTCCATGGTCAGATGGCATAAGATATGACGACATTAATATGTGTACCGACAATGAGCTTGAGAAAATATCAGACATGTACAACAACAGTATAGGGAGTGCTAGCATCAAGGACGAGTGGTTACACAGCTATCTGATTCCCTTGACCAAGCCTGGCAAACACCACACAAACATTCAGGGATATCGAGTAATAACCATGCAGAATATAATTGGCAAACTGCTGGAGAAGTTAATTGCCAGAAAAATATCAAGCCAGCTAGAGAGGCAAGGTGTTTTCCCACCCACCCTGGAAGGGTACCGTCCCAGAAGAGAAACCTGGACCAATGCAGCAGTTTTTGCGCATGATGTTTATAAAGGTTTCCACTCAGGCATTGAAACCGTTGCTGCAGCAATTGATCTTGAGGACGCATACAACAGAGTACCATTGGATTTCCAAATGCTTCAGCTTCTTGAACTCAAGATAAGTCCATTCCTCCTTAGTTGGATCGCTGCAGTCCTCTTCCAACGGAAAGTAGTTTTTAGATGTGACAATTGGACGTCGGAACCAACAACAATATATCCTGGCCTACCACAGGGATCACCTTTATCTCCGGTGCTGTTTAACTCCTACACTGTGAGAATCACCAGCGAGCAGATCACTGGACCGGGAAGGACATTGTCATATGCCGACGATGTTTTAGTGTATCGTCAGGGTAAGGATAGAGATCATGTTGCTGTGGAACTACAAACCAAACTCAAACGCATAAGTAACTGGTGTGCTGAAGCTGGGGCAATGGTCAACCCAAGAAAGGCAACAGTGACATGGTTCTCTTTGAATAATCATATTGTCAAACTCCAACACCAACTGTTAATCTGTGTTCAGAGACTGTGGAAATAACGCAGGCAATGAATTACCTGGGGATACGGTTTGATTGAAGCCTTGCTTATAATGAGCACATAGACCAGGTGATAAGAAAGGCCAAGCGGGGTTTGGCTGCGATGCGGGTGATGGCGGCAGCAAACTGTGAGCAGCGCTATCTATGCCTCGTATACGAAGGGCTGGTAATGTCTGTTTTGGAGTATGCGATGGCGATCCTGACTCTCAGCCGTAAGCTGATAGAAAGGATGGAAAGGATACAAAACGAAGTTATGAGCATTATTCTTGGATGTGCAAGTTATACAGCATGCAGGGCGATGCACTACCTTCTTGATTTTCCAACCATTGAAGACAGAATACAAATTTGCAGAGCACGTGCCTACCTCAGAGTCAACGCAAACACACAATATTCACTGCATAGTGAAATAAGGAAGGTGAAGGGCAGCAGGTTAAAAAGAGGAAGGTCGTAGATGGGTCAAGCGGAAGACTTCTTAAACAGGTGTGTTCACTGGAGGACTTAGAATCTGGCGAGTAGTGGGTTCAAGTGCCAACAGATTTCTGTACGAACTTTTCAGTTTGCATCCAACTAGACAGAAAATGCAGACAAGAAAATTAGGCTGCTGTGGAGGCGGAAGTACAAGCGTTGATTTTCGAGAATTCGCTAGACGGTGATGCTGTCATTTACACAGATGGGTCGGTCGTCCGACATGTGAGAAGCTCATGGACCCTTACGGAGCGGGCCGGAGGGAGAATTGTGAAGGAGGACTCTGGTGCTTTTGTTGAGACCACAAGCAGCCTGACTATGGAAGTCACGGCAGTAAGTAAAGCAATAACATGGCTCGAGACACAGACATTCACTAGGGCTTGTTTCCTTAGCGAGTCAATGAGCATGCTCAAGAGGATAGAGACGGGGTGGATCTTGCTGGCTGACTGGCTTCACCTCTAATCAAACACATTCTATCTCTTCTGTCTCGAGATCATTTCTACGGGAACTGTTGAGAGAATTGGAAATATATACAGCAATCATCATCATCATCATCATCATCTTCCACTTCTGCCGTCAAGCGTCGTGGGGAGGAATAATTTGCGTTCCAGCGCCCGGTGGACGGCACTGGATAGTGTCATTCCGTGAGGTTGTACAATGTCTCTGATGTCGTCAATCCATTTTCTTCTTGGACGTCCTCGTGGTCTCGTCGCAGATGATCTTTGATGTAAGGCCAGTGATGGTAGTTGTTGATGTTGCATTCTAATGACATGGCCAAACCACTTGATCTTCTGTCTGTCAATAAATGTGGCACAAGGTGTTGATCCCACAGTCTGTCTGATAGTAGCATTTCTTACTCGGTCTCGGATTGTTAAGTTGGCAGCTCTCCTCAGGCATCTCATTTCGCAGGTGTTGATTTTGCGAAGGTGTAATTTGGATAAAGTCCAGGTTTGAGATTGGTAGCATAGGGTTGGTGTGAATATGCTGTTTATTATCTGTCGTTTTGCGGACATGGGTATGTTTGGATGTTTCAGTAAGGGTGATAGTTGATATGTAAGTGCACTAGCTTTTTGACATCTGATGTCAATTTCTCTGTCCAATCTGCCATCTTCTGTGATCATACTTCCAAGGTATTTGAATTCTTTAACTTGTTTCAGAGGTGTGTTATTTATCTGTATATTTAGTGGGCCTGGCGATCTGCTAACTTGCATTACTTCGGTTTTGGCTGTGTTTATACTCATATTGTATCTGCTGCAGGTTGAACTCAGATTAGTAATATGATTTTGTAGTCTGCCCTCATCGCTGTAAAACAGGCACTGATCATCTGCAAATAGAAGTTCATTTATTCCCTGTGGCTCAGTTGTTTCATCTGGAGTAAAGAGTTCTAAATTTTCTGAATCTGGTCTGTCGAGACTTGCTTCTTTGGAAATTCTGTCCATGTAGATATTGAATAGCAGGGGAGAGAGCACACATCCCTGCCTCACTCCTGTATTGACTGTGAACATATCTGATATACCTTCCTGTGTTCTTACTGCACTTTGGCTCGAGTGGTACATGGCTATGATATTTTCTAGCAGTTGCCCTTCTATCCCATAGTCTTCAAGGATGGTCCATAATTTGTATCTGTCTACTCTATCAAAAGCCTTTTCCTGATCTACAAACACAATATTCTGCTGGTCACTATATTCAATAGTTTTTTCACAAATTTGTCTAAGTGTAAATAATGCATCAGTGCAACTTTTACCTTTCCGAAAACCGAATTGTGCTTTGCTTAACTGTTGTTCAACTATTGGTCTAGCTCTTTGTTCCAAAAGTTTTGCATACATTTTCCCTATATGGCTCAGGAGTGATATACCTCTGTATGTTTCGCACTCTCTCATATTGCCTTTATTTTTCCATATTGGTACTATTATTGCCTGTTGCCAATCATCTGGGACTTTTCTTTCTTCCCATGCTATATTAAAAAGTCTTGTTAGCCATTTAACTCCTGTTTCCCCACAGGCCTGAATAGCTTCTGTGGTTATTCCATCTGGACCTGGTGATTTGTTCTTAGGACTTTTCTGTATAACTGCTTTGACTTCTGCAGGTATGAAATTTGGTTCTTGCTGTCCCTGGCGTTTAGGCACAAAAGTGAGATTTCCTATGTTATCTGAGGGGTTAAGTAGTTCTTGAAAGTATTCTGCCCACCTTGCTAGTCTTTGTTGTGGATTAAATATTGGCATACCTCTTTTGCTGTTTATGATGGTGGTTGGGTTGTAACATGCATCTCTGTTTCTCATTGTGGTGACACGTTTATAAAATTCTCTTGGGCAGTCTTTGCTAAGGGTCGCCATCTGTTCACCGTATATTCTCCAGGATTCATCTTTAGATGCTCTAATTGTTCGTTTGGCATTACGTCGTGCTATTCTATAAGTAATATAGTCCTGTTCAGATTTAGTTGTGATCCACTTTTTGAATGCTACCTTCTTTTTGAATATGCTATCTTTAACTTCGTTGTTCCACCAGGCTGTTCTTAATCTTTTGTCTTGTCCTACTTTCTTTGTTCCACATTTATTTTTCAGTGTGTCGAGCATGGCAGCCTTGAAACATGTCCATTCCTTATCTACGCTTGAGTGGTCATCAGGGATGTTCTTATGTAGGTTTTGGATTTCTTGATTGAATTCGTCTTTAACTGTATTTTCCTGCAGCCTCCTATAATTGATGACATATGTTGTCACTTTTTTGTTTCTTATTCTCCTGTGTGATGAAATCTTTTTTTTATTATTATTATTATTTTATATACAGCAATAACTGTCTCTAATATTTGATTTGCGTCTCTTCGAATTATTTAAACCCCTTAAGAGAGATTTCAGAGTCGGTTATTTTGTCGTTGAGACGACTAGCAGGAAGACTTTAGCAGGAAGCTAAAGAAGATTGATGAACTAACACAGAACTGGTCTCCAGATCTTTTTTCCCTAAATAGTGAAAATATTTTCAGAAATGTTGATGACATGAAAGGAATCATCATTGGGGGACATAACATAAATAACATAAGATATACGGATGGTACAGTATTGATTGCAGACAATGAGCAGGGTCTGCAACATTTAGAAGAGGTGGATGTTGCACACATAATGAACAACTTGGGTTAGAACTAAATTGTAAGAAGACACAGATTATGGTCGTCACTAAGAAGAAGGAAATACCACAATGGAAAATACAAGAAAATGGGAATATTCTTATGCAAGTGAATTGGTGCAATTATCTCGGAACAGTAATAACATCTGATGGGAGATGCCTTGAAGAGATTAGAATAAAAATTGCCATGGCGAAGGCAGCTTTTTGCAAGATGAACAACATACTGACCAATAAAATGATGTCAATTGTAACGAGAAAAAGAGTGTTTAGCTGCTACATAGAAACTATGCTTTTGTATGTGAAGCGTGGACAATGAGCAAACAAGCTGAAAAACATATGATGGCTGTGGAAATGTGGTTTCTGAGGAAAATGGAAAGAATACCACGGACAAACAGAAAAACCAATGACCAAGTCTTATTAGAAACGAACGAAAACGTAAACTGATTAGAGAAATTAGACATAGACAGTCACAATTTTGTGGACATGTTACGAGAAGAAATAAATTGGAGAACTTGGTGACAACTGGCAAGATCGAGGGGAAGAGAACAAGGGGAGGTAAGAGAAGTAAATACATGGATGGCTTGACAACGTGGCATGGTCGAGACAAGAACACAGAGCTCATCCACGACTCTGGTGATCGATTGAGATGGCAAAACATGACCGCTCACGCTAACTGGCATAGCACTTGATGAAGATGATGATGTCGTGAGCCGCTGCACGCTGCGGGATTTACCGATGAGGGGATCTGGGCATTTATGGACTGATGGTTCGATATGCAATGGGAATGATCTATCGACTAACTTAGACAACTTCATATAGGAAGAATCAATTGTCTTCACGTGCGTGACAACAGAACAGCGACATAAGTGACAATAGAACGGCGATGTTTTATCAATTATCTCCTTTCTTCGACTGAATCACATCTAACGATATAATCATGTGGCTTGCCGGTAAGCACTGGCAGTCATGGATTGCAGTCTCAGCCGATCACAGATTATTTTGTCAGGTCCATGTTCTTGTCTCGAATATACCGTATGGCCAAGCCATCCAGATGTATACGTCTCTGCGTTCCCCTTGCTCTTTCTGGTACACATTTTAGGTTGCGTCTGCCTGGGAGTCAATCATGATCATTATATGCGTTGCCGACTGTCGTGGGCGGTCATGATTTTCCTCATTTTGCTTCCTTTAACAGCATGGATCCACTCCTGTGCTGACACCATTTCTGACACCGTTCTTGACACCCTGTCTAAAACATTTGTCCTAAAGCTGTTTTCTGAAATGAGTCTCTGATGTGATCAAGTCATCACATGTTATAGGTCTGAGAACCAGAAAGAATAGGTGGCCAATCTTTCCGTCACTTTGGCAAGCGATGAGCCCAGGCTTCGGACCGCGAGCATGACATTACCAGCGCAGTACACTGTCAACTCCGGTAGCGTGCCCCCCTCCCTTTATCTTTCTTTCCACGGGTCTGCCAGTTGTCACATGTGTGGCCTCATTATGACGCATGGCAGACCAAGTCCTTTAAAACAAATTCACTCCTCAATGGACATTCTAACAGATGATCACCCGCCGGAAAGAGGCCTAGCCTCTGCGCCTTCAGGGCTCTCAGATCCCTATGCCGTGTAACCCAACCGCTAACCAAAAGTTGGAAAATCCTTAGATGCTTTTATGAGTGTCATAATACACGAAAGGGGATTCCTCGTATAGCTCGTGGGCATGATCTTCCAACAGAATGACATGCTAAAGATTGGTAGCTAACAGAACTCTAACGGTATATACAACGAGACTAAATCCGGAATCAAATCAACACAGTTAAAATTTATTCTAGAAAAAACAAACAACATTGAAATATTACCATGCCGTGCATGCAGCCACAGCCAAGCTTTCAAACTGATCATTACGAAGATTACGCTCATTGAAACAAAAGAGAAAGACTCACGTCCGTCATCTGAAGTCATGCAACCTGATCATCTGACCATCAGAATTTATAATTCTCTCCTCATAAACCGCTTAGTTAACTCCTACAAGTGATCCAAGTTGAAGATTTATGGAATTTCTCTTTAGAAGCACGCGAGCGTACCACCATTCCATTTTTGCAATAGACAAAGAACGATATTTGACACTGACATCGTTACATTCTAGTTTAATCCACCCATAGTGGGATCCTCTTGCTGCATTGTCATGACCACGTAAAATGCTAGTTAGTTGCATATCCTTTTACAGAACGTCTTAGTCAACTCGATCATTATTATACAGTTTGTTATCTCTTGCCAAGTTTGCGTTCAGTAGTTTGCCATTGCTTTCTGAAAGACCGTCACCCATACCATTTCGTAAAATGCCAACGCAAAGCGGTCTGCTGTCAATTTTCTGCAGCTGTGTTTCTATCGCGGTATGAGAGATTACGAACTGCGTCCGGAAAGCCCTAGGCCACGGAGCCGGCACTAAAAATGAGGCATGTGAAATTAGTTAATCTTGTTCTTGCTGAGTCTCAACTACATGAGCCGCCTTATGGGGACTATGATAATTTATTGCCCATTTTGTAAGAACTTCAGACGTCAGCGTGGTTTAAGAGATACAAGCGCTCGGTCTTAAATTTATGTTGCACTGATGGTGAGGTAGAGCCGTTCATCCCCTACACCGGCATTATGTTGGACTTAAACTTTGACTTCTCTTACAGAAAGCAGTGGCAAACTACTCAACGTACAACTCCCTAAATAATCAAAGTGGGGTTGATGACAACATTCTGTAAATGACATATGGAATCTTTATAAGAACATCAAGTGGCAAACGTAATCAAAAAGACACCACACGTAAATCATCTCTAGTGTGTCCAAAGAAGATATCGCATTACTCGTGCAACAAATATATACACAAAGACAATCACAAATCTACCATCTCTAGTGTGTCCAAAGAAGATATCGCATTCAATCAATCAATCAATGAATCATGTGCCATGCCGGAAAGCGTGGGCGGTAGTGACTCGCCATTTAACCCGATCACCAGAGTCGTGGATCAGCTCAGTGTTCCTGTCTCGTCCATGCCATGTGGCCAAGCCATCCAGGTATTTTCCTTTCGGTCTTCCTCTTGGTATGTTCCCTTCGATCTTGCCAGTAGTCACTAAGTTCTCCAATCCATTTCTTCTCATAACATGTCAAAAAAATTGTGACTGCCTACGTCTAATATCTCTAATCAATTTACGATTGTCATTTGTCTCCTGTAGTAATTAATATAATGAGTCACATCACAAAGATTTTGTTACGAATTATCATGCAAAGAGTGAGGAAGAAAATGCAACCTGAAATAAGGGAAGAACAATGTGGGTTTGTAGAAAGAAAGGGTACAGTAAATGCTGTGTTTATGCTGCGAACAGTTATTGAACGTGCTAAAAACGTAAACAAGGATATACATCTTTGCTTTATTGACTACACAAAGGCTTTTAATAGAGTTAGACATGTCAACATGGTGGATATGCTTGCAGATCTACAAATTGATGGGAAAGACATTAGACTTTTAAAAAACATATTGGAAACAACAAGCTGCCATAAGGATTGATAATGAAGTGGGACAATATCAACCTATTAAGAGAGGTGTAAGGCAGGGATGTGTAATGTCTCCAGATCTTTTTTCCCTATATAGTGAAAATATTTTCAGAAATGTAGAAGATATAAATGGAATCAGCATTGGTGGAAGAAACATCAATAACATTAGATATGCAGATGATACAGTATTGATTGCAGACAATGCACAGGATCTGCAACAATTAGTAGACATGGTTTTTGTACACAGTGAGCAGCTGGGATTGGAATTAAATTGTAAGAAGACACAGGTTATGGTCGTCACTATGAAGAACGAAGTATCACAATGTAATATACAAGTAAATGGGAATATTCTGCAACAAGTGAATCGATACAATTATCTCGAAACAGTCATAACATCTGATGAGAGATGCCTTGAAGAGATTAGAACAAGAATCGTCATGGCAAAAGTAGCTTTTAGCAAGATGAAACACATTCTGACCAATAAAAAGATGTCAACTGAAACGAGAAAAAGAGTGTTGAGGGGATACATAGAGCCTATTCTTTTGTATGGATGTGAAACTTGGACAATGTGCAGTCAAGCTGAAAAACATATGATGGCTGCAGAAATGTGGTTTCTGAGGAAAATGCAAAGAATACCATGAACAGACAGAAAAAACCAATGACCAAGTACTACAAGAGACAAATGAAAATCGTAGACTGATTAGAGAAATTAGACGAAGACAGTCAACATTTTTTGGACATGTTATGAGAAGAAGTGGATTGGAGAACTTGGTGACAACTGGCGAGATCGAGGGAAACAGACCACGAGGAAGACCGAGAGGAAAATACCTGGATGGCTTGGCCACATGGCATGGACGAGACAGGAACACTGAGCTGATCCACGACTCCGGTGATCGAGTGAAATGGCGAGTCATGACCGCCCACGCTTTCCGGCATGGCACATGATTGATTGATTGAGTACTTGGTCATTGGTTTTTCTGTCTGCCCATGGTATTCTTTGCATTACTCGTCCATAAAAAGTATACACAAAGACAATCATAAATCAACCATCTCTAGTGTGTCCAAATAAGATATAAAGAAACTAGAACAACACGCATTGATAGACATCTCATTACTCCTCCAACAAACGTTTGCAAAAAGAAAATCACAAATCTACCATCTCTAGTGTTTCCAAAGAAGATATAAGGAGACTGGAACAACACGCATTTGAGAAATATATCATTACTCGTCCAACAAACGTATGCAAAAAGACAACCACACATCTACCATCTCTAGTGTGTCCAAAGAAGATATAAGAAGATCTCGCATTGCTCGTCCAACAAACCTATACAACAAGACAACCACACATCTACCATCTCTAGTGTGTCCAAAGAAGATCCAAAGAAGATCTTGCATTGCTCGTCCAACAAACCTATACAACAAGACAACCACGCATCTACCATCTCTAGTGTGTCCAAAGAAAATCTCGCATTACTCGTCCAATAAAGGATACAAAAGGACAATCACACATTTACCATCTCTAGTATGTCCAAGCCGGCTTCCTGGCCTAGAGGTTAGCAACTTTTCTCCTTAATCTCGTATACTCTCGTAAAGTAACGTGACGACGGTGAGAATCAGCAGTGGTTCGAATCGCGTCGGTAACTTACAGGGTATGTGAGTCGGCCGCTCAGAAAGCAATGGCAAACTACTGAGTGTAATCTTGCCAATAAATCAACAATCAGCCGAAAGATGCTGATGTTGACAGCGATGTCCTGTAAAGGATATGCAAAATATTTTAGTGTGTCCAAAGAAGACATCTCATTACTCTTCCAACAAACGTTAAAGAAAAGACAGCCACAAATCTACAAAATCTACCATCTCTAGTGTGTCCAAAGAGGATATCGCATTACTCGTCCAACAAAGGTAATAAATAAAGACAACCACACCTCTACCATCTCTAGTCTGTCCAAAGAAGATATCACATTACTCGTACATAAAACGTATATAAAAAGATAACCACAAATCTAGCATCGCTAGTGTGCCCAAAGAAGATACCGCATTACTCGTCCATAAAACGTATACAAAAAGACAACCACAAATCTACCATCTCTAGTGTGTCCAAAGAGGATATCGCATTACTCGTCCATCATACATTTACCAAAAAGACAACTACAAATCTACCATTTCTAGTGCGTCCAAAGATGAACTCGCATTACTTATCCAACAAACGTATATAAAATCCACAAATCAGTCATCTCTAGTGTGACCAAAGAAGATGTAACGAAACAGGAACAACACGCGGTTGAGAGACATCTCATTACGAGTCCAACAAACGGCCTTTCTTTTTAATACCGAAGATAGAACTCGGCTTCCATCCGGGCTTTGTCTGGGTGGCACCTGAGTTTCTGAAGACCTGCATGTCTAGCAGATCAGTCTGGGCACGGTTGTTCGCTGGCAGGGGTACTCTTTCCTTGGTGCCTATGAAAGTGTCCGGTGAGTTCAGCTTTCGGAACTGTATAATCTGAGGGAATATTCAAGGGCACAAGTCAGAAGGATCTACAGGAAATTATAGATATAGAGGTTGTAGAAAGTTACAAATTGGGCCTTAGTTTGAATAATAGAAAGACAGCAGTCATGGTGATATCAAAGAAACAGATTGTGCCTAAATGTGCAATTAAAGTACAGGACGTAATTTTGGGGCAAGTGCAGCAATTCAAATATCTAGGCACATGGATAACATCAGGCTGAAGATCCATCAATGAGATAAAGAACAGAATAGGACAAGCAAAAACAGCATGCTATCAAATGAAGAACATTTTGTGAAATAAGTTATTGTCTTTGAAAGTTGGAACAAGAGTTCTTGCATTTTACATAGAACCAGTTTTAACATACGGCTGCGAATCGTGGACAATTAGTAACCAGGCGAAACGATCCACGGAAGCAGTGGAGATGTGGTTTTATAGAAGAATGCTGAAAATTAATTTGACAGCCAAAACAAGCAATCAGGATGTTTCAAAGGAAGCTGAGGCGCAAAGACAACTTATCACAAACATCAAAAAGAGGCAGTCATCGTAATTCCCCCATCTTTGCCCACACTGGTTCCCAAATAGGGCATGATTGCAAGAATGCAGATTAGGTTGTAAGTCTTGACCCCATTATCATTGTCCTTCCTATGCTTGTTTAGACTTAATTGTTGTGACCCCCCCCCCCCCCCAATCAAGTTGTGTCAGTAGTAATACATGTTGAGAACGAGTCGTAATTTGTACCATGGTCTACCACATTTACTAAGAATAAAGAGAGAGGACAGGGGGACCCGTGTGTCACCTGTCGTCCCAGGGGGGGGGAGTGGAGTCAACAGGCACACTGTTTAAATTCCCTTTCTTTAGCGTGGGCTTCTGCCGGACCTTTGTCTACACACCCCCTTTCAGTCGCAGGTACACTCTCTCTCTCTCTCTCTCTCTCTCTCTCTCTCTCTCTC
Organism: Cepaea hortensis; assembly: GCA_963921405.1. Taxonomy (NCBI): domain Eukaryota; kingdom Metazoa; phylum Mollusca; class Gastropoda; order Stylommatophora; family Helicidae; genus Cepaea; species Cepaea hortensis. Next base: position 422,569,029 of record OY992876.1, read on the forward strand.
TCTCTCTCTCTCTCTCTCGTCTTCTTCTTACCACTAAACAATACCCTTCTTTATATTCCTCCAGAACATACCCACACAAGACTGTATTTTAACAAATGATAAAATAAAACATTTAATACAGACTTCTTGGAGTTATCCCTATATAGACTGGGTGACTGGTCTCCAATAGTGAATATGGCCTAATAATGTCCATGAATCAGGAACACACTATGCACTTAGTATGTTCATTAAAATCCTGAGACCTACGAAGATCTCCTTATATCTCACACGAGTTTAAAGAAAACTTTCAGTCCGGTTGCAAAATGTTACTGAATGAGTGTCTTTACTCTGCAACCTCTCTACAACCTATAGTTATGGTCACTCGATATAGTCATGGTTACGTAAAGTCACTGTTATTCCACCTCTCTACCTAATATTGTCCTTGTCCATGGAGGTGGTAATAGTTTAATAAAAACAACTGCCTTGGGCACTCAATCACTGCAACACTGGCCCTTTCAGGATAACACTCCTGATTTCTATGAGTCTATAATATTTGGAACGATGTCCCATTTCCGAGGCCATTTAATATAACTGCACTCAGTGTGATAGCCATTGTTCACACCTCTGTGTTGTCCATCAGCTCTTCTCTACAATGGAATTGCACTCAGTGTGACTGTAATTGTCTACACCTCTGAGTTATACTTCCCTTCTTCTACACTGTGGAACCTGTCGAAAAGAGAACACTTGGTGAGAGAAAACCTGATTCGAACCTACTATAGGTGAGTGTTGGCTAAAGGCCACACTCAGATATTTATCCTGGTTAACCTAGAACTACACTCTGGCATAAAGCAGAGTAGTTCCTCACATTTGTCTGAGGTAAAGAAAAAGAAAGACCAAAGGAAAAGCACGGAAACCCCAGCTATCCCAAATCTCACTGAATATCATCCCATGACATTGGTCTTACCCTTCAGAGTGAAATGATATATCACTCTACCTCGTTTATGCTATGCATCAGCCAGCTGCGGCCGACACTCCTAGAACACTTTCCCATAACGCACTATCAGTAGGCTCAAGTCCTAGACTCTATCCATAAATAAACTACCTTATGCTAGTCATTCCTGTTCGGAGTCGGAATTCACAATTCATCACATGAACAAATGTCCGTAGTTTCCAAACCGCACGAGACACGGTAAATCCTCTTCTTCATTAGAACTAGGAACAAACAAACACTCCCTTCATGAGTAACCCATTCTACTGATCACAAGTTTAGTTATTTTTCAAACAGTCGAAAATGTTGCCCGAGTGACGTCATTGTCCTGGCGGCGACCAAATCAAGACGGCACTTTCCCTCTCATCTTGAGATCCGGGCAAACCAACATGCCGACGATTTTCTTTGATTCGGGGACTTCTCAGGTCGTGTTTAAATTTGGAACATATTTTCCCACATCAAATAGTTGTGGCGGCCTAGGGACGGCGGTTTTGGGCCTTTCATCAATCTGGATCGGCGTCCTCCAGTTTTTCGTGACATAGGCCCCCCTCTTAAGAGAGTTGACCGCATCAACTCTTGCTCACTGGAGGTTCGATCCAGATGATCCACCACAATCTACTCATCAAGCGCATGTTCAGTTTCTGGGAGATGGCTCAGCACTTCAAATGTTGATGGTCTGCCTGTACCCTCAAGGGTATTGCCTCCCCAGCAATTAGGCGATCTCACTGACAGCCTATATTCTCATAATGACAGACACTAGTGTTGGCGTATCGCTCCTGTACGTTCGGTCGACCAACTTCCGACCTGCGTAAGCGACGGCTCACAATACAGACGGATCGTTCCATCCTGACTGTAACAGTGTCTCCATATCCGCTTAGTTTCCCCAAGTTTTGCATCCTGGGATCTGCGGTATCGTCCTCGTTGGACAGAATCATCTTCCCCAAAACCCCTGGTTTGGCATAAGCCATATGCCCTGAAAAAGGAATGTCATGTGCTAGTTGCAATGCTTTTTTGCGGTGTTCAGTTGGTAACACCGTTTGTGCAATGGTATTGGCATCTTTTGTGTAGTACCTTGTAAGGATACCACCTTTCAAATCAAAGTGCCAGCTAGCATTCTTCGTTAGATTTGGCTTTTGGCCCACTTTTTGGCTAACTCTGCCTGTTTGTTTTTAGCATCTACCTCTGCCTGTTTGTTGTTAGCATCTAACTCTGCTTGTTTGTTTTTAGCATCTAACTCTGCCTTTCTCATATCAGCATCTAACTCTACCTTTTTCAGTTCCCTTTCAGCAGCTCTGTCTTCCCTTTCTTTAGCTTTTTCCTGTAATTGGACATACTCTGCATATTTTGCCTCACTCCACTTTGTTAACTCGTCTCCAGTTAACTTTAACTTTAATCCAGATTCAATAAAGTTGTGTAACGAATACATGGTAATGTTACAAAATAGTTACAGAGGTTTATATGCAAAATAGTTATAATATGCTACTAAATACAGTAATTATATCATATACAATGACAAAATAAATCTACAGTCAAGGCCTGATCCCGCGCAAAAGTATATAAGAAAAACAATACTTAAGTGACACTGGAATTTTGAAACTCTGGAAGTCTGTTGGCAATTTCACCAGAGAAGGAATGCTTGGCCTTCTACAGCCCGGAAAATGACCTTGGTACTTTACAATTTCAGATGAAAAACCTGTTTACTTTTGGAGAGAGAAAATGTTAGTATGTGTATGTTTTCGTGGTGTATGTGTTGTCAGCTGAGTGTAATAGGTTTGTATGCACGTCAAGTATATTTGTATAGTCGACTCGTCGTACGTTCAGATTTCAAATCAATATGACTTCTTCTCCGATGCTTTCGTTCACTTTACAGAACTATTTCACTCCAATGCATTTTAACACATGTCTTACACGTTCAATCGTATCTTCCATCTGTCGTTCACAAGTCGTTCAATCGTTTTTCTTCTGGTCCAAACACGGACGATGATCTCACGTTCACTCCTAACACAATCACACTATCTTTGATATGGTCCAAACACGGACGAGGTTCCCACGTTCACTCCTGTCAGGGTCTTGTTTAGATGACCAAAGGCTCGTATACACTAACAGGCGTGAAACACTCACACACACATAATGAGTGTACAAATACACGGCAATATAACTCAAACACTTTAATCGCACTTCTCAAAACGCAGTCATATCAGGCATCGCTCAAAGTTAGCGATAATACCATTTCCAGGAAACATACAATGCAATATATCAATTCATAAATACAATAGAATATATCACTCACGCAATCTTCACACTACTCAACAAAGAATACAGGATTTCTTCCATCAAGCCTCGACTCGTAAATAGCAACACTCTTTCACGTCCGTCCTGTCTCGCTGTCCTAGGCTGTCTGAGCTATCAGCAGTGATTCCCTAGTTGGCCCTGTTTTCCGCTCTCGTGGTCGGCGTGCACCACGCTGACCCCTGGCCATCACCTGCGTAGTAACTGTTAGTCCAGTTCACGGTCATACCTGGTTGTTGCCGCCAGGCGGGGGAGATGATGACTGGGAGATTCTCAAAGTGACATGCGGAATGTTGTGCTTAGAAATCACATTGAATATATATCTTCATATATACATATGATATGAAAACATATTTTAAAGCCGCAAATTTGCCTTCAGGCATTATACTAATTGTCAAACAAGACATGAACGCCAAGGGTGAACTACATGGGCACCAGTTAATGAATGTTTGTTATTTATTAGTAATTGTTTTAGTCGTTCTTCGTGTTTCCAACCGGTACAGCAGTTGTGATTTCACCTTAAAGCTAAATATGCATATACTATTCAGAATTATTCTGCTAAATATGTTCACAGGAACTGACATTAACATACTTATATGCTTTTCTCACGTCGGTAGATCTCCGTTTTTTCGTAGCATTATTAAATATTTCTAGTCAAATGTCTTCATTTAATTTATGTAATCAAATGTCTTCGTCTAAATTAAATTGTCAACTGTCTTAATATAATTTATGTAATCAACAGACACTGCGCCGGATCTGCAATATTTAGTAGAGGCGGTCGTTGCACACAGTGAACAACTAGGGTTAGAATGAAACTATAAAATGACACGGCTTATGGTCGTCACTAGGAAGAACGAAATACCACAATGCATATACAAGTAAATGGAAATATTCTGAAACAAGTGGATAGATACAAGTATCTCGGAACAGTCATAACAACTGATGGGAAATGCCTTGAAGAGATTAGAACAAGAATCGCCTTGGGGAAGATAACCTTTTGTAAGATGAAAAACATAATGACCAATAAAAAGATGGCAATTGCTACGAGAAAAAGAGTGTTGCGGCTTTACATAGAACCTGTACTTTTGTGTGAATGTGAAGACAATGAGCAGTCACGCTGAATCTGTTGGCCGTGGAAATGTGGTTTCTGGGGAGAATGCAAAGCGACACAGCGGGATTCGAACCACTGGGGCCTCTGTTGGCTATAGTTATCAACCAGGCGCATCATTAGAATCTCAAACGATGCCTACGGCACCACCTAGCACAGTTACGCACTCGACCATTACCACACTACACCACCACACAGTAGCATTCGAATCTGTCAAGCGTAATGACACCAACTAGACACCACTGTTATACACAGATGAAACCTCTATGACCAAATAGTCACCCCCTTGACTCCCACCTAGCACCGTTACATACTCGACCACCATCACTCTACCCCAGCCACACAGTGAGCTTCGAACATGTCAAGCGCAATGACAGCAACTAGACACCGCTGTTATAACACTGATGAAACCCCTCTAACCAAATAGACAAACCCTCGACCGGTAATCTTTAACAAAGAAAATGCATCGAGATTCGAACCCGGCACCTACAACTACGACACGGAGAACATCTGACTTCTCACCTCTAAGCACTCGCCACCCCTTAGTAGACAATTAACAAAGATACCCGTCTAGGGTGGACACTGTTATCGACCAGCAGCGCCATTCGAGCCTTAAACGACGCCTACGCCACCGCCTAGCACCGTTACATACTCGAGCAATTGTAATAGAGTGAACGATTAAACGATGATATCAATAGATGACATTGAAGCCTTTGTTGAGTGTAAACGGCTTTTATTGTCCCGTAATACAAAGTTGATATAAGTTCTTGAAAATACACCCTCACTGAACACAGGTAAAGTTGGAACTGTTTATATTTTTGACGTCACCCGTGAGCTTCCCTAACAATAGTGCTTTCAATAGTGCTCACAGGTGCGACATTTCCTAAACTTTCTCTATTTCCCCCTAACTATCTATAACAGAGATGGAGCTCTGTTATACTCTTCCCCTTCTTTAAAAAGACTTTTCTCAAAAGTCTTACCTCCCTAACCTACATATTCCATATTCCCATTTATTTTCTCTCACTACCATCTCACTAACCCACTATTATTTATCTAAACCTTCTTATTTCGATTTCAATCTCTCTTGTTGTCTCCTATAACACCCTTAATACTCTCTCTCTTATAGCTAACAGCTACTTTCGTTGTTACTTCTTCTTCGTTTCTGAGCAGACAAGGTTTCATTACAAAAAAAACTCAGTTCATATATTATTTACATATCCTATCACAAAATTTAAGTTCTATGTTCTAAGTTCTAAGTTCTAAGTTCCATCTAAGTTCCTATCACAAAAAACCCCCTCTTGTATAGGTATCTATTATACCTCATAATATTTAAATCTCAGTTTTATACAACACATCCTAACAATATATGTGTACCTTTTTGAAATACTTCTTCTTCTCTTCATAAGCGATCCGCTTAAACCTTTTCATCACGACCAATATCTGGTCTCAACTATAAAAACACCGTAAACTTCTGATACTACCTCAAACTCTCTATCGTCATCACTAACCGTATTACCTCCAAATTACTACTTCTCCCCTTTCAACCAACCTGAAATCACTCACACACGATAAGAAGACAAAGAATCGGTCGGAATTTAAAAGAAGCAGAACTCTTTCTCACAAAAACTACACTCATACTTATCCCCCTATGTTACCTGAGACTTTATGTAATAAAGTCCAAAACAATTATATATCTTCTACAGTTCACTTATACCACTTATTATGGCAATTTTACAGTTTGCCATTAACCAGTAACCATTAAAAATATGATTCACTCCTAAATGTCTATATATTACACAAATTAAAAAGGTCCATTATTTCTCAAGACCTCCTCCAACATTATACACCTCACCTCATATAACTAATCTTCTCCTATATCTCACTCAGAATTCCCTCTTAATCTCGCCGAAAACTTCAGCAACCCACTAATGTCCTCAATTTATGCCGTTATTAACAGCAACAATATACCGCCACTGAACTCATGTCTGTGACTGCTTGCAATCAATGTTATTCTCTCTCAGTCCATATATCACGGACCCCTAAAACCTCATTGCATTTTATCTCTGTTCGCTGTGAGCACTGACAATGTCCATTTCTCACTAACATACTTACTTCCCTTTACTATTGTATCCACAGTATATATATACAAAAAAAAACATGGGATTCAATTCATGTTTTTTTTAAATTTTTACTATTTGTCTTCACACTGTCTGGCGTAGCACGTTACCCACTTCTACTTTTACAAACCAGCCACCTCGTGTCTCTTATGAAAGTACATCATGGCTCTAAATCCATGTTTACTTCCGACCCCATGGAAACCATGTTTTAAACTTTCCCCACATTTACCCCACTGCTATAGACGTTAGTCACGTTAATCTTTTCTTCCCCAATATAGCATCCAATCCATATATATTCAATCAATGCTGACTTAATGCAGCTCCTAGTATTAACTCCCCCAGAACCCTTTTACTTGTGTAGTATGGCATATGTTACCACAACTTCGTAGCCACTATGTAATTAACCTCCCTATTCTAAATTATCAACGCTGATTATCACAGCCATCTTACTAATAGAATATACTCATGAACTTATTATTCACAAGAAGGATGTGTCTCTCTACCAGTCCTCAGTAGTTTATTAACTATTTTCTGAACGAAGGGCTTTATACTGGACAATACCCTAACTGTTTTTAAACTAAACTTAACTTAACCAAATTCCAACATATTTATAAACAAGGTAATTCTTATTCAACACACAAGACAATTCACTTAAATTATGAGTTATGCAAAATAAAATCACAACAGGACATCATACCCCCCCCCCCCCCATGTTTTTAAATCATTTTTCTTTCCCCTCATATCAAATAAAAGTAATTAACCAATTCAAAGAAAGACGTTATGCAAAATAATATGACATACATCCTATCCATTGTTAGTCACTTTTACGGACTAACAATAATTTATTTATCTATTTAAGAAAACTCAACAAGTCCAATCTTAAAATCAAATGTCAATCATTTTACAAAATCATGTCAATTAAAAAACACTATAACATATCATATATGATGCATTGAAAGCTCAAATTCAATAAAATAAAACAAAAAACTGTCTTCTCGCTAAAGAGAAGGTTTTCAAAAAAAAAATAAATAAATAATAATTCACATAGAATTAACTACTTAAAGTAACCAAGCAACATTGGCCTCCTATACGAACCAATGTAACACATATCTCTTCACTGCAAGCTCTACTCTTACAACCGTAATAAAAACGCTCAATGCTAGTCCAATTAACCTGCATTAATCCAATATATATATATATATATATATATATATATATATATCTGTTACCTACAGACTATATTCTCATCCTAACGTAGAACAAAATCTGTTCTCTCAACTCATCTCATCATCTCATCATGTTCCTCTTGTACCTTGCGGTGTCGAGGTGAAGTATAAACTTCGTGAGAGTGCCCGGTTATGGGCTTCGTATATCGACATTCCCATGGATTCTGTTATTCCCTCCGTCCAACGTTTACGTGGTCGGCCTCTTCCTCTGTTTCCATCTGGTCTGTACATCATTGCTTGTTGTGGCATGCTGTTGACTGGTAGCCTACTTGCATGGCCAAACCATTTGACCCACTGCCCTCCAATAAAATCTAGAGCAGCTTTAACCCCCACTTCAGTCCTGATTTCTTCATTTCTGATCTTATCTCTTCTTGATACGTTGAGTATTCTTCTCAGGAACCTCATTTCTGTTGTTGTGATTTTTCTTTTCTCTTTTTCTGTCATTGTCCAGGTTTGGCATTGGTAGCACAGAGTTGGTAGGAAGATTGTGTTGTAAAGTGCTTTCTTAGTAGTTATTGATACATGTTTGTTCTTTAGTATTGGTGCCATTTGTCCAATGAGTTGATTTTGTTCTCTCAACAAAAGTCATTAATCAACAAATGACTGTACTTTTTCTGGAAGTCAATCATTGATTATCTCCCCTCTTATTATTTCACTCTTTACAAAACTAATTCCTAACACATTACAATATTTGAAATATAAACCCAAACAACCGCTGTAAATTATGGCTCAAATCACTTCACCTAGTACTAGTGTGGCGACTATCTCAATGTACCATCAGTCATCTATCTACTAATAGAACCTGTGGCTCGGCACACTAGTTGTTTCCCCTAGATTTGCACCAAGAATTACCAGAATTTCTTAAACATTACCGTTACTACGGTATTTCCACAATGCTACAACCACCAAACAAATTGTCTATTTACTACAGACCTCACCAACACATCCAGCTACTAGATTTGTCAACAACTAATTCTATTTATTAAGTCTCTCATCTACCCGACGCAACTAACATTTCATTCTCCTGCATCAGTACTTTCTAACATCTCACCACAACAACTCTAAACTATCCTCAACTTTCTCTTAACTTCGTTCACACACCGCGATGGTAGTCAAGCCACATCACACTTATCGGAACACGTTCTCTAGTACTCTATTTATAATACTCTCACATTCATTTAGCTAATCTTGTTTACCTCACTATCTTTCACTCCTCCTCCTATTTATCGGGACTCTTTCAGAAACAGCAACCAACACCACATATTACTAACGACAGACCTCATTCAACATTCTAGCAATTACTCACCACAGTCTAAGCGTGTCAGTTCCACACACATTAACACAAGATATACTAAACGCCTCATATATGCATGCGTTACTACTACTAATCAGCTAACATCGTTCTATCTATACACGACGCACATATGTTTGTCTTCATTTTTTCACATGCAAGAACAACGCATTACCAGACGAATTACTTCAACACTCAACAGGACTTTCGCAATTCAACTGTTTTCTTATTTCTACTTTTCTCACTCATTCACTCCTTTTTAAAGGTCAGAACCTATACATTATCTCTCGCAAACTATATCTCTTCTACACATTAACTAGCACTATCAACGATCTCTCAGAACCAACCCCATTCCGCTGAGCCACTAACCTCGTAACCATCATTCTATACTTCTCCACACAACAACTTTCTCAGATTTAATCACCTCTTCTTTCTCCGCAAGCATCATGTAATTACGTCAACCCCCTCACCAAGAACTCTTATTCTTCAAGCTTCTACAGTCTTTTACTCTTAATACTCTTGCGCTCCACTGGCTATTTTACACATTATACTCAATTCCTCCTCAATCTGTATCTCCTCATCAGACACTCTCGGTTCATCTGCCAATGCTACTATACCTACTTCTTAAACTACCAAGCGAAACTATCTCAGACATCACGTCATATCCCTAAGTCGAACCAACTCTAGTACGAGCATTCATACTTAGTTTATCTCTCTCTCTGCTAATTCTGTGCTGAATCTATCCTACTTCAATCACACCAGTTATACATCACTCAACGTGATCAATTCTCTCTATCTAGCCATTTCGGACAAGGGACATTTCAATTTCTACATTGTTTACTCTCCCCACACCACAACCAAACACAAGATATTCTTTATAACGTATCCACGTAGAATATTCTATCAGTTGCCGTGACTCTCTATCCTCAACAACACCATTGTCTACCCTGTACCATGTGATGCTACACACACAAAAATTCATCTGCCTATTTTAGACAGCCCATATGTATATGCTCAAACCGTAATTCCTCTCATAAGCTAAAACAATACCATCTGTCATTCCTCACCCTCGGAATTCTAACAGTTATAGAGTGCATCTAAGCCAAATATTTCATTGTCTCCTAGTACTAATGTGCGTCTCTCTTCAATTATGTCATCTTCAATATCCGTACTTGTTAATCCGTTGTTAAAGTACTCAGGTCTTAAGGTCATATATTCTCTGACTTTTCTTATGTTATTTTCTGTCGTCGAGTAATTTTCTGCTATCTGTCTATTACTATTCTTCTTCTTCAATACTTTCTTTCTGTTCCCTTTATTTGTTACTCCCGCCTTTATTGCGTCGATCTGCTCACTGTTTTCTGTATACCTTACATAACGCTTATATTTCCCCATCTCGTCTTCAGATGATACACTGATGATAGTTCCCTCATCAGACTCATAATAGTTGGCGATAATATCCCTATGGTCCTCACTAAAACGTCTGACCTTCTTCTTTTCTATACCTCTATCCCTCATTCTCCGGTTCGGGACAACTTCAATGTCTTTACCTGAGGAAACTGACATATCAGTTGTACCTTTATTGACTATCAGACTGTTTATATTTCTTTCCCCAATACTTTTCCTCTTTGGTCTCTTTTCGTCTTTGGTTCTCGTCTGTTTATCTTTCTTAATTTCAACCGTGTCTCCCTTAGTCACTTTCAAGTGAGTTGATTTTGATTGAGTCTCTACTAACTCGGTTTGACTTCCCTTCGTTATCTTGCTGGTTGGTTGTACCTGGACTTTTTTCTCTACTGTATCAACTTGTGTCTGTGTGTTCTCTTCTACCACTTCCATCACCTGCGTCTGAGTTTCTTGGTCTATTTTCTTCTTTTCTTGTCTAAGAGTCAGATTCGCAACCACCTTAGGAGTAGTTGAATTCCTACTTACGTTTTCTACTCTGTTCTTTGACCCTGACTTCAAATATTGTCTCCGTCTTTGCTCAAACCAATCGTCCCGTCTTTTTCTAGCATTCTTGCTATGGGATGGCCAGCTCCAAAGTTTATTGGAAAGGTCTCTCTCAGGACCATTCCTATACCTATGGCATTTATACCAGTCCGACTTTTCACTATTACGTCTACTCTCACCGTCTTTTACCCTATAAACATCAGGCCTTGGTTCGTCATAACCAACCTGATAATCAGAACCATATTGTCTTCTGTCTTTAATAAGTAGTGGCTGTCTCCTGTTATTCTTTCCTACTCTATTGCAGTCTACCTTAAATCTATAAGGCTCTTGTCTAGTCGTTCTTCTCTGTAACGTTTCCACAAAATTCTCTACTTCACTAACTGCCACTTTTAACTCTCCCAACCATGCACTGATACATTTTAATTCTGTATGTAGGTAGTTCATACTATTCTCTCTATAATCTATCCCAAGCCAAAATATATTTCTTGGTACCTGTAAGAACACCTCGTCTTGAGCTTTGCTGAAATAATTTTTAATTATGCATGTTTAATCTCTGTTCTTATTCCTTGTTGCTTTATTGACTGTGTTGAGTCTACCTATTGCCGTACCTACTCCAGTCAACACCAGTGTTAACGCAACTTGTTCTGCCATATTGAAGTATTTTGCTACACCACTTATATAAGCAAAAAAAAAATAATCAATAATCATTAATATACACTCTTAATTTAACTAAAGGACGTAATCTAATAGTTCTTTTTCTTAACAAAATGAGTTCACATTAATCAATAATTTTTCTATTTAATAGAAAAAATTATTTGGATTACCCTTTCTTGTTGAAACTAATTTTCCAATGGTCCAATCGAAAATCAACTCTTACATATTCCTCTCGACGTCTATGCTCTTGTATGCTGAGACTGAGAGGCACGGTATCTGGCACCCAAGTACTTGAACCAGGATCGACAAGGCGGCTTCAGTACCCCGTAAGGATCAATAAGGCTTGATAAGGCTCAATAATGCTCGATAAGGCTCGATAAGGCTCGATAAGGCTCGATAAGTGTAGGCTTCGCCACCGAAAGGGCGAGTATGTCGTCGTCTTATCTTCACTCCATCATGACACTTTCAAATTTATGGCAGCTCTTTCCGCTCGAGGGAGTGCAGATCTGGACGAAAAATTTGGCACTTCTGGACGCCTTAAAACGGCTCGATCTGGCAATTAAAGCGACTTAAGTAGGGTCCTTTCTTCAACAGGACGGCAACCCAATTTGCCTACCCGTTTCCAAGAGTTCTACATCAACGTGATCGCTTAACATTTTGATAATCGCCAGAGTTCAAGACACCTACGATCAAGCGAAGTAATTTTTCATTAGAGGTTTTCTCGTTATTTGAGCTGCTGATCCAAACGATTTTTCGGTTTTGATTCCGTCAAGCGAGTTCATATTTAACAATGATAATAGCTCCTGCTCTCCTCTCAAACGTCGACCAAGGTCATATGCTGGTTCAAGGGTAACGGCTCTTGTAAAACATATTGAAGCTCAAAGGAACGGTTATTCTGGAACAGTATGGCAATCCTTATTTTGATACACAGCTTATAATTCCCATATGTATGGCGGACTCAAAAAACACCAGCCAGGTCAACGCAGTATTTGATCAGAGACGCACTGTGTAGCGAAGATTTGATCAGAGACGCTTTGATAGTACTGTGTAGCGAAGATTTGATCAGAGACGCCGCCTTGTTGACTTTCTCTGCAAGCGACAATTTTCAGCTTCCATTATGTCGTAGTATTGACGAAAATAAAGAAACAGCCATGTTTCTGTTCTGGAGGGAACTTACATTCCGCGACAAACCATAAGCCGCATCCTGGTCACTGGCTCCATTTTCACTCATGTAACAGAGTGAACGATTAAACGATGATATCAATAGATGACATTGAAGCCTTTGTTGAGAGTAAACGGCTTTTATTGTCCCGTTATACAAAGTTGATATAAGTTCTTGAAAATACACCCTCACTGAACACAGGTAAAGTTGGAACTGTTTATATTTTTGACGTCAATCGTGAGCTTCCCTAACAATAGTGCTTTCAATAGTGCTCACGGGTGCGACATTTCCTAAACCTTCTCTATTTCCCCCTAACTATCTATAACAGAGATGGAGCTCTGTTATACAATACCACACTACCTTAACCACACAGTGGGATTCGAACCTGTCAAGCGCATTGGCAGCAACTAGACACCCCAGTTACACATCGGTGATATCCCACCACACCCCCTATGACCAATTAGACACCCTATTTACACATTGGTGATACCCCGTCACACTCTACCGTATCGGCTATAGCACCATCTGTAATGCGTCTGTGGTATCAACTAGCCATGCGTCTCAATTCATTTCTCATTGTTAACATATAACGATGATCTGATTGAAAACAACACCTGTCGCCGACAGATGTAATTTACAATACACATTATTTCTGGTCCTATACACCTGCGGCTATATCGATTTTTTGGTCATAGATGTTCACCTACCTTAACAAAGATACGAATACAACAAACGGTAACACCCTGCACACACCAATCTATTGTGGATAAATTATGTTCCCCCACTCCCTCTTTTTTGCTCTTACTAAAAAACGACCGGTTCTAACGGTTCCTCCCTGTCCTCCCGCTTTATTCTTAGTAAATGCATAGCACAATTTACGACTCGTTATCAACATGTATTACTACTTGTGTCATATGAAGCATAAAATATTCCCATTAACTATTTTTTGCTATTAAATCTGCATATCCTATTTACATGACATTGCAGTCAATACCAGCATTTTTTCAGTTGCTGTTGGTGTCCCAGAAGTTTTGCGTTCAGTAGTTTGCCATTGCATTCTGAACGACCGGCTCATTTATCCTCCGTATGAAACCAACGCGATGCGATCCGCTGCCGAATCTCTCGCAGCTGTGTTTCGTATGTGAGTATACGGGATTACGAACAGCGTCCTTAACGACTTGGTCAGGGACATCACACGCATTAACAATAATGACGAAAATAAAGTTTCGGAAAACCCGTTCTTTCACAGATTACTGCTAATGGTACCTTGCAGTTTTGAGAGACGAATTTGTTTGTTTTTTTGTTTGTTTGTTTTACATCATGTCTCTCTATAGCACAAAGCTTGGGCTGAATTGTAGAGACGGTGTGTTGCCCGTGCAGCATAATCCCTCTCTCGGCCTGCCTAGTTTACTCCAGAGGAAAAGTAACCCTAATACGTCTGGAACAAGATAAGCTGCAGAAGCTACAGGATCATCAAAGCTTTGCTCTAACTGTCCTTTTGTCTAAGCTTCGATCATGGACCAGTTGCCAAGCAAGACGTAGGGATGTTCTGCCATGCTATGACATTTGGAATTTAGGTTGCATTTCCTAGCACTAGGAGAACGCTTGCACCCTCCCAAGTGCACTCCTCCACCTGAATCTGTTGGCACAACGTGGGGTGTCAGGTTTGGTGAGCGTCGCCCAACATTTGGCGCTACCAGAAAGCAGGTAGTACCGTCTGCTGTCATACGGTAGCTCACTCATATCTGACTAAGACCTGACATTCGGCGCTAACAGAAAGCAGGTAGTACTGTCCACTGTCATAGATAACTCAGTCATATATGACTAAGACCTGACTAACAACATTCGGCGCTAACAGTAAGTAGGTAGTACCGTCTACAGTTATACGGTAGCTCAGTCATATCTGACTACCCGACATTCGGCTCTAATTGAAAGCAGGTAGTACTGTCCACTGTCAAACAGAAGCTCCGTCATATCTAAGACCTGACAATACAAGGAGATTATCTGCATCACCGCAATGGCGACGGCGACGAAGATTATAACAAGGACGATACCTGAGTTTCGGAAATGTGAACGGTTTTGGAAAAGACGGTCCAGGTCAAGGTCGGCAAACCAGAATCATTGTATTCGGTGTACTGGTAGAAATCCTTCAGGCTGTCAGGAAGGATGCTTAAGATGGATGGCAGTTGTATGCGAGCAGCACTGTCTGCAATCAGAAGTTAACAATGTTCCAGAGACACAATCACATTGCCCGGGAGAAGCACATTGTCTCAGAGACACACTCACAATGTCAAGGAGACACAATCACAATGTCCCAGAGACACTCACAATGTCCCAGAGACACAATGACAATGTCCCAGAGACACACTCACAATGTCCCAGAGACACACCCACAATGTCCCAGAGACACAATCACAATGTCCCAGAGACACACCCACAATGTACCCTAGACGCATCCACAATATTCCATGGACACAATGACAATGTCCCTGAGACACAATCACAATGTCCCATAGACACAATCACATTACCGCTGAGAAGGATAATGTCACAGAGACACACTCACAATGTACCAGAGACACACCCACAATGTCCCCTAGACGTATCCACAATGTCCCATGGACACAATGACAATGTCCCTGAGACACAATCACAATGTCCCATAGACATAATCACATTACCGCTGAGAAGGATAATGTCACAGAGACACACTCACAATGTCCCAGAGACACACTCACAATGTCCCAGAGACACACTCACAATGTCTCAAAGACACGTTCACAATGTCCCATGGACACAATCACAATGTCCCAGAGACATACTCACAATGTCCCAGAGACACACTCACAATGTCCTAGAGACACTCTCACAATTTTCCAAAGACTCACTCACAATGTCCCAGAGACACAATCACAATGTTCCATAGACACAATCACATTGCCACTGAGAAGGATAATGTCACAGAGACACACTCACAATGTCCCAGAGACACACTCACAATGTTCAAGAGACACACTCACAATGTCCCAGAGACACAATCATAATGTCCCAGAGACACAATCACAATGTTCCATAGACACAATCACATTGCCACTGAGAAGGATAATGTCACAGAGACACACTCACAATGTCCCAGAGACACACACACTCACAATGTCCAAGAGACACACTCACAATGTCCCAGAGACACTCACAATATTCCAAAGACACATTCACACTGCCCCGGAGAAGCACAATGTTCCAGAGACACACTCACAATGTCCCAGAGACACACTCACGATGTCCCAAAGACACACTCTTAATGTCCCAGAGACACACTCACAATGTCCCAGAGACACACTCACAATGTCCCAGAGACACACTTACAATGTCCCAGAGACACACTAACAATGTCCCAGAGACACACTCACAATGTCCCAGAGACACAATCACATTGCCGCGGAGACGCTTAATGTCCCAGAGACACAATCACAATGTCCCAGAGACACACTCACAATGTCCCAGAGACACACTCACAATGTTCCAGAGACACAATCACATTGCCGCGGAGACGCTTAATGTCACAGAGACACAATCACAATGTCCCAGAGACACTCACAATGTCCCAGAGACACACTCACAATGTCCCAGAGACACACTTACAATGTCCCAGAGACACACTAACAATGTCCCAGAGACACACTCACAATGTTCCAGAGACACAATCACATTGCCGCGGAGACGCTTAATGTCCCAGAGACACAATCACAATGTCCCAGAGACACAATCACAATATCCCAGAGACACACTCACAATGTCCCAGAGATTCACTCACAATGTCCCAGAGACACACTCACAATGTCCCAGACACACAATCACATTGCCGCGGAGACGCTTAATGTCACAGAGACACAATCACAATGTCCCAGAGACACATTCAGATTGACACAGAAAATCACGAACTAAAACATGAAGGTAGTTAGCATGTCATTTGCAGGATGTTGCAATAAACCCCAGCATGTTATGCTGTCTGTAGTGCTAGACTATTTTTTTTCAGTCATTGATTGAAGAAACGATACCTTTTTGCATCGAAATCAACGCAAAGGCGGTTTGCTTCCATATGCCGCTGAGAGTATACAACTCTTGGCTGGGTGTGACGAGAAATTGTGACACGTTTACTGCCCCTAGACAGCAGCACCGTCATACAAACTAAACATGACTGACACGGCCTATTGCTGAAGATAAACGCAAAATATCACAACAGGCAGAAAACTCTTGGCAATAGCTATTGTAGTTTCTTCTTCTTCTCCTTCTTATTCTTGTTCTTGTTCTTGTGTGGATATGGGATGGGTTGGTAGATATGTGTAGGTAGGGAGAAGTCTGTAGGTTATGTGTGTGTGTGTGTGTGGGTCGGTGGGTGGGTGGGGGATGTGTGTGGGTGGATGTGTGTGGGTGGTGGATGGGTGGGGTCATGTATGTGTGACCTGAGGGGGGGATGTGTGGGTGGGTAGGGGACGTGTGTGTGGAGGGGATTTGTGGTGGGTGTGGGGATAGGTGGGGGATGTGTGTCATAACATGGTAAAATGCATTGTTTATGTTTACCACATTCATTTGACAATATTTTTCTTTTCTATGTGAATGTATCATGCACTATTGATGAACAAAAAATGAGTGATTGGAAGGGCCGAATGTAAGACGGGCCTGCGTGTCCAATTTGTTACCCTTTTGAAAATAAAGTTTGTTCGTTCGTTCGTTCGTTCGTTCGTTCTTCTTCTTCTTCTTCTTCTTCTTCTTCTTCTTCTTCTTCTTCTTCTTCTTCTTCTTCTTCTTCTTCTTCTTCTTCTTCTTCTTCTTCTTCTTCTTCTTCTTCTTCTTCTTACGTTCAATGAAAGTGACTTATTGCATAAGCTTCTGTTCATGTTCTGAAATGCAGCTTTTGCTTGCTGTATTCTGCTCTTCATCTATGTTGTGCTTCTTACAACTGATGTTATCATTCTCCTATCCCCGAGATTTGTTGTTTCCGCTCTCTCGCTTTAAACTCAAGCGTAGTCTATACACACTTCTTCTAGTAGCACTGGACTGCATTTTGCCTGTGGATTAATTAGCTTTTCTCTATTACCAGTGTCGCTCACCATCATGCGAACCTACTCCGACTTCAGAGGTACTTGTAATTTACGTCCCAAATTCAAGGACGAGTAGTTAGCATTTTAGTCCAAATGTTCGGTGTAGGGGTTGAACCCCCTTACCTCTGCATCAGCATACCGGATGTTTAAGAAGGCGTGTTCTTATCCATTCGGACAAGCTGACCTCCCCAGGTATTTAAATGTATCAACTTTTCCTTTCTATTGCTATTTCACTTTGGTTTCATATTTTTCTTTAATATCACCATTGTTATTTATTTCTTCATATTCACGGAAAGTCCTTTCATGGCACTCTCTGTTACTACAATTTCCAACAATTGTTGTAGATGTTTTGCATTATCCGCCACCAATACTGTGTCATCTGCATAGCGTATATTGTTTATGTTATAACCTACAATTAGTATTCCTAGCCTCTCTTTGATCTCTCTCAGTATTACTTCCCTATAGAGAGAGAAGATATTTGGTGATAAAACACATCGCTATCGTACTCCTAGCTTTATTTGTTCATTATTGCCCACTTTATTTCCCATTTTAATTGCTGCTACCTGATTCCAATCAATATTCTTTATTATTCTGAGATGTCTCATATAATTTTTAATATTTTACACTATATGAATCAGTTCATCACGTTTTACTTTTTTAAATGCATTGATATTATAATCTATAAACCACAAATATATATATATATATATGTGTGTGTGTGTGTGTCTCCATTGATCTTTTTGTTAGTGTTCATAATATATTGTTTGTACCTTTTCCTTCCTTGAATCATAAACACAAAAAATGCATTTTAATTTTCTTTCTTATTCTTCGCATTATAATTCTGTGCAGGAGTTTTGTGGCATGGTTTATGACGTTAATTGTACGAAATTCGTCGCATTTAATTGTTTCTAGTGGTAGAGATGTACTTAGACGGTGGAAGTAAAATGGCACTTACAGGGCGCCTGGATCTTTCTCAAGTTCTCAACGATTGGGGTGAGATGTTGGTTTGCTCCCATTGTTACCTGTAACAGGTGATTTTACAGGTGATATGTCTTTCTGTCTAAAGGTCTGTCTGTCTGTCTGTCTGTCTGTCTGTCTGTCTGTCTGTCTGTCTGTCTGTCTGTCTCCGTAGATCTTTCTGTCTATCTCTCCATCTATTTGACTATCTCCGTCCGTCGATCCTTCCGGCCATCCGCCGGAAGTCCGTCTAATTTTCTGACTGCCTATTTTAGTATATATATATATATATATATATATATATATATATATATATATATATATATATATATATATATATATATCCATTCCATTTTTTGGCACCTTGCCGTCTTGACAGACGATAGTTTGTGCTTTGAAAAGGCATAATAACTTTTATTTATGGCGGTAGCGAATGTGACTGATAAGGCCAATTTGCGCTGTAAATGTCCGTTCACAGTGGGTGCATGTGAACACATGGTCATTTCCACCATCATGCACCATCTTACGTCTCAAACGTAAGGTGTGTGACTTATCTGCAATAATTTTCTCGTTTGTCTTTATTCCATTTCTGATGTTTGCCCTCCATGCAACACGTTCAGCGGCGACTTGCTCCCAATGTGCATTATCAATGCCTGTATCAATCATGTCCCGCTTACACACATCTTTGTATCTTAGTAGAGGCCGACCCTGAGATCTCTTACCCATCTGTAATTCACCAAAAAAGATATCCTTTGGTATTCTACCATCATCCATCCTCCTAAGATGTCCTATCCATCTAAGTCTACGAAGACTGAGCATGGAATAAACCATCACACAACCTGATCTTACCAATACTTCAGTATTTGTGATTTTGTCTTGCCACTTAATACCAAGTATTCTTCGCAGACACCGCATATGAAAGCTGTTTAAATGGTTCTCTTGGTGTAAGTTGTCCAGGTTTCACTGCCATAACGAAGAGTCCTAAGGACACAGGCTTGATAGACAAGGACTTTTGTTTTTGCAGTAAGCTTCCTGTTCTCCCAAACTCTTTTTCTTAACCTGTTCATTGTTGTTGCTGCCTTACCAATCCGGATGTTGATTTCCTGATCTAGGGATAATTTGTTATTTACCACTGATCCTAGATATGTAAAATGGTCTAAGATCTCTAGTTCGGAGTCGTCAAAAAAGATTGATGGTACCCCATGTGCACCTTGTGACATAATCTGTGTCTTCTTTTTGCTAATTGTTAAACCAAATTCAGAACAAGCATTGGAGAATGCAGATAGTAGACATTGCAATTCTTCCTCAGAGTGGGTCGTAACTGCAGCATCATCTGCAAAAAGCAACTCTCTGATCAGTACCCTCCTAATTTTGGTCTTGGCCTTCAATCTCTGAGCATTGTAAAGGCCGCCATCTGAGCGTGAGTGAATGTATATACCACCATCATGATCACGAAAGGCATATTTCAGTAGAAGTGAAAAGTATATCCCAAAGAGGGTGGGGGATAGTACACAACCTTGCTTAACTCCACTCTTGATTTCAAATTCTTCAGAAGTTGCACCATCAAACTTGATTATACCCTTCATGCCTGTGTAGAACGATTCCACAATGGACAGAAGAGTTGGTGGGCAGCCAATCTTCTTTAGTGCCTTGAACAGACCCTCACGACTGACCAAATCAAATGCCTTTGTGAGGTCGATGAAGGCAATAAACAGTGGTTGATTCTCTTCCCGGCATTTTTCTTGCATTTGTCGCAATGAGAATATCATATCAATGGTAGACCGGTTCTGTCGAAAGCCACACTGTGATTCGGGGTAGACTTGATCTCCTAGGACTTGAAGTCTGCGCAGAACAATTCTGGCAAATACTTTTCCAACAATACACAGAAGTGAGACACACCTATAGTTGTTGCATTCGCTCCGATAGCCCTTGTTCTTGTACAGTGTTATGATGCTTGAATCTTTGAAATCCTGTGGGACTTGTCCTTCTTGCCAGCATAGCTCTATTAGCTGGTGGATCAGTAGAGTGAGTATGTCTTGCCCACTCCTGATAACCTCTATTGGAATCCCATCCTTACCTAGAGCCTTGCCAGATGCAAGTTCATTTATAGCCCACTTAACTTCTGTTATGGTGGGAAGTGTGTCCAAGTGATCAAGAGTTGGTAGAGCCTCTATGGCGTTGAGGGCATCATCTGCTAGTTTGGTCTCACTTGAGTAAAGCTCCAAATAGTGCTCTACCCATCTGTCCATCTGCTGTTTCTTATCAGTGATGATTTCTCCAGTCAAGGTTTTCAATGGTGCACTTCTTTTGATCACTGGACCACAGGCTTTCTTTATTCCTTTATACATGCTTCTTATGTTTCCCTTATCACTTGCAGTTTGAATGGACTCACATAACTTCATCCAATAATCATTTGCACACTGCCTGGCAGCCTTTTGCATATCCTTCCTAGCTTGCCTTAGCTCACTCAGAGTGTTACGCGTTGGTCTTTCCTTGTTTCTTAAGAGAGCTTTCTTCTTATCAATCAAGGGCTGCAGAGTCTTGCTGTTGGCCGC
Organism: Cepaea hortensis; assembly: GCA_963921405.1. Classification (NCBI taxonomy): domain Eukaryota; kingdom Metazoa; phylum Mollusca; class Gastropoda; order Stylommatophora; family Helicidae; genus Cepaea; species Cepaea hortensis. Next base: position 422,590,401 of record OY992876.1, read on the forward strand.
AAACCAGTCCTGCCTCTTATGATCCACAGTGCCGTAAACCCCTACGGCAGTTTTATAAAGAGTTTCCTTAAGTTGACCCAACTTTTCATTTACTGTACAATTTTCTGGTGTATCAGTGAAAGCGTCTTCAAGTTGCTGTTGAAACAGAAAGCACTTTTCAGGATCGTGAGTGTTAATAATATTAATCCTGGGGCTAGATGTGTGTTTAGCTGTGTAGATTCTCTTTGGTCTCAGTCTAACCCTTGCGACAACCAAAGAATGATCCGTATCACAGTCAGCACTGTGGTAACCTCGAGTCAATGATATATGGTTCAGATGTTGTCTCCGTGTGATGATGAAGTCCAGCTGGTGCCAATGGCCGGATCTTGGATGATTGCATGTGACCTTATGCATCTCTTTTGTTTTAAAAAAGGAGTTTGTAATACATAGGTCATTACTGGTGCAATGCTCCAGCAGCCTTTGCCCATTTTCATTCATGTGACCGATGTTGTATTTTCCAAGGCACACTGGCCATGAACTAGTGTCCTTGCCCACACGAGCATTGAAATCACCGAGCATATAAATGTAGTCAGATTTTGGAATTGCCTTGATCACGGAGTCTAACTCCTCATAGAACGAATCCTTCACATAATCAGAGGAATTGAGTGTCGGTGCATATGCAGTAATAATGGTGGCAAGCCCACAAGAGGTTGCCAAGCGCAGGGATAATAGTCTTTCATTTCCTCCTGCTGTAATGTCAATAATTCCCAGTAGCGAATTATTCACTGCAAAGCCCACACCGTGTTGCCTTTTTTCTGTCTGCCCTTTACCCTTCCAAAAAAAGGTGTAATTGTTTTCCCTGAGGGACCCTTCCTCTGCGAGGCGAGTCTCCTGCAGGCCAGCAATATCAATGTTAAGACGATTGAGTTCGGCATCAATCACAGCCGTTTTTCTCACATCGTCAGTATTCGTCAAGTCAGTGGAAACTCCTGGACACATGGTTCTCACGTTCCAGGTTGGAAGCCATAGCTTGAGGTTTCTATTTTTATTTGTGTTTGTACCTGGTGCATTGGTTTTACAGCCTGCGATTTATTTTGTCCTAGCCCCAAGCACCCATTGAAGCAAGCAGGCTGTGACGGATCAGCACCAAATTGGCCGGGGGCTGCCCAGCTTGAGGCGGGCGGTAGCTGATCAGTGACACCTGTAGGTGTCTCCCACCGTCAGAGGCAACGCGTGGCGCCCCATGTCTACGCCAATTGACAAGGACATATAACCCGTAACAGTTGCCTCTCGCTTTGATTCCGAGACCATTGAAGACCAGGGATGGAGTTATTGCCTCTCCATAGCACAAAGCCTGGGCTAAAATATAGAGATCATGTGTTGCCCATGCAGCATGATCCCTCTCTCGGCCTGCCTAGTTCACTCCAGAGGAAAGGTAACACCCCTACCTCTGGAACAAGACAAGCTGCAGAAGCTGCCGGATCAGCAAAGCAATGCTCTAACTGTCCGCCTGTCGGAGCTTCGATCTTAGACCAGCCGCCAACCAAGGCTTAGGGCCTTGTCTGCCTTGCCATGACATTTTGTCTTTAGCTTGCATTTCCTCGCACCAGGGTAAGGCTTGTACTCTCCCAATTTATATATATGTATCCCTGTCTAATTGGTTGTCCAGTTGTCTTTCTTGTCTCTACCACAGAAATGTACCAACATCGCCACCACAAACAGAAAGAAGGAAAACGAAGAAATGCTACGCACCATTAAAGCGGAGAGAGAGCTACTGTAAGCTGAAATGGAAGTATTCCGAAATAAACCAAAAGAAGCTATGCAAGAGAACGCAGACAAGCCGCAAGATGAAACCCTGCAAAGGACCGAGCCAGAACCGCAAGCAGAATACCCACCCGGACTCTCCCTGAAGGAGTGCCTACAGTCGATAAAATTGGAAAATTGGAGGAACGCAGGCACCAGGAATTCAAAAGGCGCTGGGATGAAAGAGAAAAGAAGAAGCCCAAGAAACACAGGAGACCGGTAGTATACCCAGATAGGTGTACTGACTTCGAGGATGGACCTGGCTACACGTACTATATTAACGACGGAGAGATGATCCCATGGATGACCGCGGAGGAAAAAAAATCGAATTGCAGCAGAAACTCAAACTCGAAAGTGAAAACAGGAGCGAGGAGGAAAATGGAAACGCAGAAAAACACTTACAGAAAATACACACAAAAAAAGAAGGCAAAAACACCAAATAAAAAGTCCTTATAAGGACTGCAACCAGTCAAGCCAGACGAGCCAGGAGCCTTCACTAACAAAAGATACCACAAAAGGAGACGAACACAAAGGATAGCCGCCGACCAACCCCCAGCTGACGTCACAGACACAAATCAACATAACCAGTCCGAGATAGGACTAACTCGTAAGAGCGCACAAGACAAGAATTAGGGTGAACGAACCCACAAAAACCATGGACCTAAAAAAATAACCACAGCTGAAGAGGTTGGATGAACGAGGCCGAATTTTGAATTTTTGTGCTGAAAATTTGAATTGAACAGACTGTCATCTGTCTGCCAGAACATCCTTAAATTATTATGTCTGTTTCTCTATGTATATCTCTGTCTATCTGCTTATCTGTCTGACTCGCTCTCCCCTCTCTCTTCCCCCATCACTCTCACTCTCTCTTTCTACCTGTAAATATCTATCAGGTTGTCTTGTTGTCTGTCTGTGTATCTGTCTGTCTCTTTCTCTGACCCCCCCCCCCCCCCAATCTCTATCTCTCTGTGTCAATATCTATCAGGTTGTCTCGTTTATCTGAGTAACTGTCTGACTCTCTCTCTCACTCTCTCTCTCTCTTTCTCTTTCTTTCTTTCTCTCTCTCTCTCTTTATCACTCTCTGACCCTCTCTCCCCACGTCATCCCCTCTTCTCTATCTCTCTCTCTCTCCCTGTCAATGTCTATCTGGTTGTCTAGTTGTATGTCTATGAATCTGTCTGTCAGGCTCTCTCTCTCACTCTCTCTCTCTCTCTCTCTCTCTCTGAATCTCTCTCCACTCTCACCATCTATCGCCCTGTCCATTACTATCATGATGTCTAGTTATCTGTTTGTGTCTGTCATTCTGTCTGACTCTCTCTACCTCCATCTCTCTTTCCCTTATCTCTCCCATCTCTTTCATCTCACCCATCTCTTTCATCTCTCCCATGTCTTCCATCATTCCTGCTGTAATCCTTCTGGCATAAAGGTCAATAACAATAGCAATAGGCTCGAACAATGCAACGTCTAGAGTGGCAGAAAAGATCCAGCAAACAGCATGGACGAATATTCATCAAAAAGGACTCACTCGAAGGCTGGTAGTCGAGTTGATGTGGCTACGTTTATTAGCCATTCTTGAGCAGAGATCAAACCAACAAATTTATGAAGTTTCAAATGTCTATCGTGTCTGTGACCGCCAGACTGGACCGATAGCAAGAAACTATTAATAATGAATATTAAACAGGTGATCTTATTTGCTACTTGCGAATTATCAACATCGGACTCCAGTCCTTCATTCCTTCTGTCCTTCTAATGTCACCTAAATGTCTTTCTGGTGAAACATTATCAATCTCCTTTCCAGATTCTGCATCTGTCCTAAGAATCTTGATCTTTATATATAAGCCAGTGTTGACATGATTCTGGGTATCCTTGCAACTATATATAAGCTATGGACAAAGTTGTTCTGCCAGTAATTAGCTTCATGAATCAGAGACGGCATAACGTACTGCTTCCATAATCAAGCTCAAGGATGTGACTGCCGTATCTATTGACAAACAAAGCTGACGTGAACTACTTTCTACGTCGGTCGCTTAGATCCATGTATATGTTTGGTTCGGGAGTTTTGCTCCCTCTTTCTTTTGCGTCATGGACTCTGCGCTACGACCTGGCAATTCCCATCTCTTTCATTTCTCACATCTCTTTCATCATTCCCATCTCTTCTATTTCTCCCATCTCTTGTATTTCTCCCATCTCTTGTATTTCTCCCATCTCTTGTATTTCTCCCATCTCTTCTATTTCTCCCATCTCTTCTATTTCTCCCATCCCTTCTATTTCTCCCATCTCTTCTATTTCTACCATCTCTTCTATTTCTCCCATCTCTTCTATTTCTCCCATCTCTTCCATCTCTCACATCTCTTCCATCTCTCGCTCTCTCCCTGTCCATACATATCATGTGGTCTAGTTGTCTATCTCTGTCTCTGACTCTCTCTTTCTCTTCTCTCTCCAACATCTATCTCTCCCCATCTCTCTCTCTCTCTCTCTCTCTCTCTCTCTCTCTCTCTCTCCCTGTCCATATCTACCTGATTGTCTAGCCGTCTGTCTCGTCTTGACTGCATACTTCAAACAACATATCCCTCTCTGTCTGTCTGTCTGTCTGTCTGTCTGTCTGTCTCTCTCTCTCTCTCTCTCTCTCTCTCTCTCTCTCTCTCTCTCTCTCTCTCTCTCTCTCTCCCTGTCCATATCTACCTGATTGTCTAATCGTCTGTCTCGTCTCGACCGCATACTTTAAACAACATCTCCACCACAAACAGACAACACCTTAAATAGGATGGCAAGTACAGATATCCCAGAAGTAGAAGGTCTGGCAGCCCGGACATCAGCATACCCGGCATTGTAGGTAACAATGTGCATCTGTGGAGTCGTGAAACATCAATAGCATTAGATGTGCGGATGATAAAGTATTGATTGCAGACAATGAGCAGGATCTGCAACATTTAGTAGATGCGGTTGTTACACACAGTGAACAACCAGGGATAGATTTCTCGAGTGCTGGGGATCCTGGGTTAAAACCCCGGTGAGGTCCGGGTTTTTGTTACGTGGACTTCTAATAACAAAATGTCACCTCGTCTCTGGGTAGTGAGATCGGACGCACTCGTGTATAGTTGCGCACGAAATAATCCAAATTGGCAGCTGGGAATCGAAAAAGAGTAGTCTAATGGGGCTAACCGGGCAAAATGTCGAGTTAATAATCTACCCTAAGTATTTCAGGATCCTCGCCGGTGTAACAGAGTTCGTGCACAGAGCTGAGATTCTCCGGACTCAGGCATGAGTTAGGTGTAGAACGGAGCACCTTTTGGTTACACCCGTGTGCCGTGATGTTGATCCGTCGACTAAACTAAACTAGATTTAAATTGTAAGAAGACATATATTATGGTCGTTTCTAGGAAGAAGAAAATACCACAATGTGATATACAAGTAAATGGGAATATTCTAAAATAAGTGAATCGGTACAATTATCTCGGAACAGTCATAACATCTTATGGGAGATGCCTTGAAGAGATTATAACAAGAATCGCCATGGCGAAGGTAGCCTCTTGCAAGATGGAAAACATACTGACCAATAAAATTATGTCATTTACAACGAGAAGAAGAGTGTTTAGGTGCTACATAGAACCTATACTTTTGTATGGTTGTGAAGCGTGGACAATGAGCAGTCAAGCTGAAAAACATCTGATGGCTGTAGAAATGTGGTTTCTGAGGTAAATGCAAAGAATACCATGGACAGACAGAAACACCAGTGACTAAGTCCTGCAAAAAAAACAAAAAAAACATGAAAATTGTAAACTGATTATAGAAATTAGACGCACACACTCACACATTTTTGGTCACGTTATGAGAAGAAATAAATTGGAAAATTGGTGACAATTGGCAAGATCGAGGGGAGGTGAATAAGGGATAGGCAGAGAAGTAAATACCCTTATGGCATGGTTACGTGGCATGATCGAGACAAGAAGGCAGAGCTGATCCACGACTCTTGGTGATCGAGTGAGATGGCGAAACATGACCATTCACGCTTATCGGCATGGCACACGATGATTATTATTGTCTTTACAGTGGTATTTTTGGAGTTAGCGATAGTGAAACGCACATTCGCAGTCCCCCAACATACCGAATCGATGAATCGAAATCAGCCGTGCGCGATTTAGAACCAGATCGTTTGGTGGTGATTTTGTTGTTACGAGGCGTCGGCTGTTCGGCAAACAATGGCATACTTCCTCTTCTTGTACTCTTTATACTTTATTGGTGTGTAGTCCCTCACCCAACTCACACCAAGACCTGCTATCTTTAGCTTCCCACGCAGCTCTGCCCGTGGCATCTCCATTTTGCTTATCTGTCTTTCGATTTCTTATCTCCGAGTCTTTCCTCTGACCGAAAAAGTGCCTAGTAAATCACAAACTTCAATAAATTAGTTAGTTAGTTAGTTGGTTGGTTGGTTAGTTAGCTAGCTAGCTAGTTTAGCTAGCTAGTTAGCTAGCGAGCCAGTTAGCTAGCTAGCTAGCTAGTTAGTTGGTTGGTTGGTTGGTTGGTTGGTTGGTTGGTTGGTTGGTTGGTTGGTTGGTTAGATAAAATTCTTCTTACTGCCCCATGTGAAAAGTGGAATAAACAAGAGTCTCAACAAACCAACAGCCCGCACATTATACTATGCATAATGCCGCTGCCAGAATGCCAACACAAAAGTCCGCCACACATACAAATACAGCTCATGGTCGAAGGAAGCGGCATCACCATAAAAGCAGCAGCCACAAATTCTTGCATAAGGCAGGTAGACAGACCAGCTGCCATTTATCTGAACACTCAGTTCACGCTACAAGCAACCGTTGACAGTTGTAAAAGCAATCCACGCGAAAGTCACAGCTCACAGTGTCACACCACGCAGCAACTCAGAAGTAGGGGCTGATTTAACGTCCGCTAAAGGACACAGCTACTAATCCATTTAATGGTCTTCATTCCTTTAAAGTTTCAATTCAGTATAAGTGAAGATAACAATCCATTTAATGGTCTTCATTCCTTTAAAGTTTCAATCCAGTATGAGTGAAGATAACAATCCATTTAATGGTCTTCATTCCTTTAAAGTTTCAATCCAGTGTGAGTGAAGATAACAATCCATTTAATGGTCTTCATTCCTTTAAAGTTTCAATCCAGTATGAGTGAAGATAACACAAATTTAAATGCAAAAGCCACACTTTCTCTATTTATTGCCGGGCACTGTTCGCACCATCTCGTCACGGGCGTGCTGCAGATTTGTGTAACATATTAAGTGAATAAATGAATTATACTTGAAATACAGTCGCTGATATTGCTTGAATGTGTGGTATTTTATACCTACGGTTATCGCAAATTTAAAACGAAGTCTTACTTTCTGCTGAGATTGCCTAATGATACATTTTATGACGGCGATTCCTGAACAATATAAATAAGACGAAATATCACCGTCATATCTCCATTGCTTCCAGTTTCCCACCTTACCTTCCTCTCCGTACCACATCCAGACATTCATTCACCTAGGATCTTCATTAGACCATAATTATCCCCTGTCCCGGTCCCCATGACAACACATGCTCCCATGACTGGCTGTATATGAGTGTCAAAGTCATTGCCACAGATTTATCGCAGTTCCGCTAATTCACGAGGATCCCGAAAAATTATTAACTTTCTTTGTTAAGAGACTTAATCGGTCTTCAAGAATCCCTGTGCATTCGAAAGGTCTCAACGGCTGCTATTTACTGTCATAAAGTTAACAAAGAAAAGGAGTTTCCTATATTGTAGTCGACGAACAATAAATCATTGCTGAAGTTTTCAGTCTCTAGCAATTACACCAAGTGGAATAAGTAAGCAGGTATACTCCAGAAACGGCTTAGATATTAACTTCCAAAAAACGAACACTTATGATAATTAGCAGTGGAAACTAAAGGTCATCTTAGACATGTAATAACAGATAATGGCAAAAGGGAAATAGAAATAAAAAAAAGAGAATAGGAATGGCCAAAAATGCTTTCAGCGGCATGAAATCAGTATTAACATCTAGAGAGATTAACACCGCATTAAAAATGAGAATTGCCAAATACTACGTATATTTAACGCTACTGTATGGCGCGGAATCCTGGATATTGAACTTTAACAAGTCGCTTCAAGCAACTAGAAGGTCGAATACAGGCCCCGGTGATGTGGATATACCGATGAATATGTCGTATTTCGTGGGGGAAAAAAACAATCAAATGCAGAGATTCTAGAAATACTGGGAATGAAAAGAGAGTTAATGAAAGAAATAAAGAGGAAGCTAGTGAAATATATATATATATATATATATTGGCACCTTTCCGTCTTGACCGACGATAGTTTGGTACATTGTGCTTCAAAAAGGCTTAATAACTACGATCCATGGCGGTGGCGAGTGTGGCTGGTAAGGCCAATTCTTGCTGCAAATGTTTGCCCACAGTAGGTGCATGTAGAAACATGGTCATTTCCACCATTTTGCACCATCTTACGTCTCTCACGCTCTGTGTGTGCTTTATCTGCAATCATTTTCTCCTTTGTCTTTATTCCAATTCTGATAGTTGCCCTCCATGCAACACGTTCAGCGGCGACGTGCTCACAGGCTTGGTAGACGAGGACTTTTGTTTTGGCAGTAAGCTTTCTGTTCTCCCATAGTCTTTTTGCACATTGGGAGCAAGTCGCCGCTGAACGTGTTGCATGGAGGGCAAATATCAGAAATGGAATAAAGTCAAAGGAGAAAATTATTGCAGAAAAGTCACACACCAAGCGTTTGAGACGTAAGATGGTGCATGATGGTGGAAATGACCACGTGTTCACATGCACCCACTGTGAACGGACATTTACAGCGCAAATTGGCCTTATCAGTCACACTCGCTACCGCCATAGTTAAAAGTTATTATGCTTTTTTAAAGCACAAACTATCGTCTGTCAAGACGGCAAGGTGCCAATGATGATGATTGATACTCTTTTTGCTAATATGTTCATTGTTGTTGCTGCCTTGCCAATCCTGATGTTGATTTCATATATATATATATATATATATATATATATATATATATATATATATATATATATATATATATATATATATATATATAGTGCGAGAAAGAGAGGATAGAGAGGAGGGAAAGAGAGAGAAAGAGAGGTAAACAGAGTGACAGATGGAGAGAGGGAGAGGGATTGAAAGGCAAAAATAGAGAGACAGATGCAGACAGACACAGACATAGAGAGGAAGAGATACATAGAGAGGAAGAGATACAGAGAAACAGAGAGAGACAGAGAGACAGAGGGGGACAATGAGTGACATTGACAGAGATAGGGGGAGAGAGTGAGACTGTGAGAGATGGAGACATAGACAGAGACAGATTGATTGATTGGTTGATTGATTGATTGATTGATTGATTGATTGATTTAGGAATTGACATCACAGCATTCGGGGCATTCCCATAAGTGCTCCGTCCCCATCCTCAGCAGCCAGCGAAGAGTTCCAACACTAATAATACCAGTAGCAATCTTATTATAAGTCCGTCTCGCCTTTCCTCTGAGCGTTGACAGAGACAGAGAGAGAGAAAGAGACAGAGCGAGAGAGAGTGGGAGAGGGTGAGAGGAAGAGAGATAGAAAGAGACAGAAAAACAAAAACATAGTTAGAGAGACACACAGAGAGACAGAGACAGTGTGAGAAAGAGTTAGAGATACACAGAGAGACATAGAGAGATAGTGACATAGACGGAGACAGAGAGAGAGACAATGAGATACACAGAGACAGAGAGAGAGAGAGACAGAGAGAGAGACAGAGAGACAGAGGCAGCGCGAGAGGGGGAGAGAAAGGCAAAAAGACAGAGTTAGAGAGACACAGAGAGACAGAGATAGAGAGAGACCGAGACATAGACAGAGATAGAGAGAGGCAGAGAGACAGATACAGAGAGAGACAGACAGAGAGACGGAGAGACAGTTAGAGAGATACAGAGAGAGAAAGAGAGATAGAAAGAGACAGAAAGAAATAGACTTACAGAGACATAAAGAGAGACAGAGACAGGGTAAGAAAGAGTTAGAGAGACAAATAGATACATAGAGAGACGGAGACATAGACAGAGACAGAGAGAGACAATGAGAGACATAGAGAGATAGAAACATAGGGAGAGACAATGGGAGACACAGAGAGACAGAGAGAGGCAGACAGAGAGACCGAGACAGTTCGAGAGAGGGAGAGAAAGACAAAGAGACAGATGGGGAGTTAGAGAGCCACAGAGTGACAGAGAGAGGCTGAGACATAGACAGAGATAGAGAGAGACAGAGATACAGAGAGAGACAGAGAGACAAAGACAGAGAGAGTTACAGAGAGAGACGGAGAGACAGTTAAAGAGATACACAGAGATAGAGACAGAGACAGGCAGACAGAAAGAAACACAGCTAGACACAGAGAAAGACAGAGACAGAGCGAGAGAACGTGGGATAGCCACAGAGAGACAGAGACACAGAGAGAGACAGAGGGAGAGAAAGGGGAATGAGAAACAAAGAGAGACAGAGATAGAAAGAGACAGACAAAGAGCGAGTGAGCGAGAGAGAGAGAGAGGGCGAGAGAGGGAGAGAGAGGCAGAGTGAGACATAGTGGCAGAGAGAGACAGAGATACAGAGAGACAAAACAGAGCGAGAAAGAGAACGAACGAACAAGCGAACTATATTTTCAATAATTCACAAATTGGTCCCATTCGGCCCTTCTATTCATTCATCTTTCATACATACATTATTTATTGTGTAAGTTACAATCACATAGAGAGAAAAGTAGCATTGTTAAATGAAAGTTTAAACATAAACAATGGATATTAACATGTTATGAGACAGGCAGGCAAGCATACACACATATATACACACATGCGTAAATATATACACACATCTCCATGACATACTTCCTGCCGTCAATGTAGTGCTCGGACCCGCTCGAGCTGTTCGTGCCCCAGTGAAAGTGGGCGTGGTGTACCTTGAGGTGTCGAACATGAGAGAGAGAGAGAGAGAGAGAGAGAGAGAGAGAGAGAGAGAGAGAGAGAGAGAGAGAGAGAGAGAGAGAGAGAGAGACAGCGGCAGAGACAGTGAAGAATGAATCACCGAAAAACGAAAAGTAGATTGTGAGCTTTACTATAGCACGACTACAAGAAACAAAATAGACGTTGCGGCCAAAGCCTTCGTCAGCAACAGAACAAACAAATACAAATAGACAAACAAATACACGAAAGACGCTACATGAAAGTATTAAGGTTACTCATCAGTATCCTTGCTTAAGCGGCAATCCGTGGATGGAATAAACTGGATGTAGTAGTTAACAGGGTCAACTGACTAAAGGTCACTAAAGCGAGAAGCTCGGGAATTGGCTAAGACGACCGGTGAGGGAACCGCTGCTGGGGAGATGGTGGTGCGCCCATGAGAGCGAAAAGGAAAAATATGGATCGGTAGAGCACTGTAGCAGACTCTGTGTCGATGTAACGGATGCAGTTCACAATTCCACACTCCAAGCTCGAAACACTGCTACGGGCGATAGGATGTAGATCACCCGGCGCTTGCCATCATAAACTAGCACAAGTGCCGGTTGTTCAGAAAGCAATGAAAAGTGACTGAACGCAAACTAACCGGGAAGTCACAGAAGGCAAAGATAATGCTGGCGTTGACTACGCCGTCCTGTGAAGGACATGCAACTGGCTTATTAGTGGACTATACTACTACGGGGGTGGGAGGGGGCAGGGCACGTACCGGACTTTTAAAAAAACTGTGTTGGACATTGAGGCCGTGAGGGGAGAATGAACCCAACTGGAAGATGAGGTGGTTTTCCAATGTCTTACGATCGCTTTCGTGAGATGTGCACGATTTGATCGCCGTGACCCGTATGTCGGCAACGCCACGGTGGTCGGAACTGTTGAAGTGTATGGGGTACCGGCTTCTGGGCCCCACTGTTGATATCAGAGGAGTGTTGCCTAAATCTGTCCGCCAGACGAAGACCTGTCTCCCCAACATATCTCATGTCACAACGTGTGCAGATGATCGCATAGATAACGTTGCTATTCGTGCATGAAAAGCTCTCTCGGATGTGGAAAGTAGTCTTAGGGAAAGCCAGACTCTGGGTTTGAAGGACATCTTGCCCAGCTATATGGAGAGCTGTACAGAGAGACAATGAGGCGGAGAGATACGGAGAGATATACAAAAGGAGAGAGAGAGAGAGGTCCAGAGAGATATACACACAGAGATACACACAGAGACAATCAGAGAGACAGCTGAGTATCACCTCGTCAGACTACCACCATACCTCCATGGCATACTTCCTGCCGTCAATGTAGTGCTCGGACCCGCTGGAGCTGTCCGTTCCCCAGTGGAAGTGGATATGGTGTGCCTTGAAAGTGTCGACCATCCCTCCTCCAGAATACTCTACCGCGCCCTCCGGCAGGTCAATCGTCACTGGAGGTGGATGTGTGCAGTTGAGACATTTGGCATATGTTGTAGTATGTTGTGATATGTTGTGTTATGTTGTGAAATGTTGTGTTATATTGTGATATGTTGTGTTATGTTGTAAAATGTAGTGTTATATTGAGATATTTGACGGATGTCAGTCGCGGCGATCGGGCAAAATTTGAGCTATAGCCTACAATTGGTGACGTTCTGATATTCTAGTGTGACAATTTGGTCGCGTCTAGCGTGTGTCGAGTCGTCAGTGGTTCCACACCTGCATCACGCACCAGTGATCCGGAGACCTGTCCCGAGTCCAGTCAGGGATATGCACTACTTACGAGCTCAAACGAGAGCGAAACTCGAGTCTACTGCTTCCATTATGAAGTGGGCAAGGCCAGGTTCGTACCGGAATACGATCAGCGTTGCCAGTAGTTGGTTGTGCCCAATCTTGAAACCTTAAATCCCGAAACAACCAAATTATTCAATTTAGTGTAATGTAGTGTTATAGTGTGATATGTAGTGTTTTATTGTGATATATAGTGTCATATTGTCATATGTTGTGTTAGTTAGTGTTATTTTGTGACATATTGTGAAATATAGTGTGCTATTGTGGTTGTTGTGATTTGCAGTGGTATATAGTGGTATGGTATTTTATGTAGTGTAATATTGTGATATATTGTGAAAAGTAGTGTTATATTGTGATATGTAGTGTTATGTAGTGATATGTTGTGAAATGTTGATTTATACCGTGATATATTTTGATATGAAACATTTTTATGTGATATGTTGTGATATGCATTGATACGTTAAATTATGTAGCAATATATTAATAAGGCAACTGGGGCTGATGAAACTGCTGAATTTATAAAGGCAGGAGGCCATGCATTGCATTTAAAACTATACGAACTAATAATAAAAATCTGGAGGACAGAAGAATTACCCTATGGCTACAAAGAGTCATTATTGATACCTATCTTTAAGAAATGAGACAAGTTCCAATGTGAAAATTATAGAGGTACATAGAGAGTCATATATAGTGATATGTAGTGATATATTGCGATATGTAGTGATATGTTGTGATATGCAGTGATATATTGTGATATGTAGCGATATGTAGTGCTACTACATATGTAGTGAGATATTATGATATGTAGTGATATGTAGTGATATTATGCGATATGTAGTGATATGTTGTGATATGCAGTGATATATTGTGATATGTAGTTATATTATTGATGTGTAGTGATATATTGTGATATTTAGCGATATGTAGTGATATATTGTGATATGTAGTGATATGTTGTGATATGTAGTGATATATTGTGATATGTTGTTATATTATTGATATATAGTGATATATTGTTATATGTAGAGATACTTAGTGATACAGTGTCGTTTGTAGTGATATATTGTGATATGTAGTGATATGTAGTGATATATTGTGATATGTAGCGAGATGTAGTTTATATATTGTGATATGTAGCGATATGTAGTGATATATTGTGATATGTAAATCAACTTTATCAACTTTATTTTAAAAGTGATATGTAGTGATATATTGTGATATGTAGTTATATGTAGTGATATGTTGTGATATGTAGCGATATATAGGGATACAGTGTTATATGTAGTCATATATTGTGATATGTAGTGATATTATTGATATGTAGTGATATATTGTGATATGGAGTTATATGTAGTGATATATTGTGATATGTAACGACATGTAGTGATATATTGTGATATGTAGTGATATATTGTGATATAGGGTGATATGTAGAGATATGTAATGATAGATTGAGATTTGGGGTGATATGTAGAGATATGTAGTGATAGAATGTGATATGTGGTGATATGTAGAGATATTGTGATATATTTTGTAAAATGTAGTGGTGTACCACCGATAGTTACCTGCAGGAGCAAAGTACAGGACAAACACATAAACACTCACACTCATATCCTTGTCTTTACAGACAAACAGCCAGACAGACAGAAAGACAGGCAGGCAGGTAGGCAACTAGATAGTTAGATATGTAGACAAACAGACAGACAGACAGACAGATATACGGGGTGTTTGTAAAGTCTCACTGCACTTCGTATGTAGAACGAATTTGAAAAAAATTCCTTCTTCTGTTGATAATACAACTCTGTTTGAAGTGCAAAGAATTACTCCAGCAGACGACAGCCATTTGCTGCATATTGCTTCACGATGGACTGTGGAGCACATTTTTAGATGACATCAATACTTCATTTTTTTTTTTTTCAAATGTGTTCTGCATACACAGTGTAGTGAGACTTTACAAACACCCGGTATAATTAAGTAGGTGGCTATAAATGCACAATCTGGCATATAAGTATATTCATGCGTTAGCATACTGTTGGCAGAACGTTGCAACCAGCCCCAATGTTCATGTACTAGGCAATTTGACGTTTAATGGTGTGCCATTGAGGGGCGATGGTCAAGGAGCAAGAATGCCGAGTTATCCTTCAGAAGACTGCTCGGTAAGGTGATGGATTTTTTTCTGTCGAGGACAAAAATAAATCCTAACTTGCACAGTTCTTGGCGACTGCATTAGCCAGGCGGCCTGAATACCTCAGGCTCAAGACCTCCCTGTCCTACACTGCTAGGTACTATAGACAGTAGATGACAGCTGTTTTTTTTCTTCTTTTCTTTGTTGACAAACTTGGACCTTATCCAAATCACAATTTCGCAAAATTAACACCTGTGTGATGAGATGCCTGATGAGACCTGCCAACTTAACATTCCGAGACCGAGTAAGAAATGTTGTTATCAGACAGACAGTGGGATTAACACCTTGTGCCACATTTAATGAAAGACATAAGATCAAACGGATTGGTCATCTCGTTAGGATGCAACACCATCAACTACCATCACTAGCCCTACATCAAAGATCATCTGCTACGAGAGCAAGAGGACGCTGGAGAAGAAAATGGATTGACGACATCAAAAACATTGTAAAATCACACGGAATGACACTATCCAGCGCCACATATCGGGCGCTGGAAACCTAATTATTCCTCCCCACGACGCTGGACGGCAAAAGTGGAAGATGATGACGATGATAATGATCATGACAGGGTGCCATTGCTTCCTGGACGAAACTTCAAAGTTAAAATCCAAAAGACCCGTGTGTTGAATGAACCCACTACCCGCTGTCATCGCACTAGAAGTCTTAGCGCCAGCCGCAATACACCTCCTCACACGGGCAGACCTCTTTGTAAGTATAAAGATGTGAAAACAACCAGTGAAAACCGAGATGAGCACCCTGACGACGACACGGAGAGGCCCCGGTGGCCTACCTTGGAGGAGCTACGAGATTCGGCAAGGATTGAGGAACTAAGGCACTAGGCATTCAAAAGACGCTGGGATGAAAGAGAAAAGAAGAAGCCCGAGAAACTCAGGAAACCGGTAGAATACCCAGATAGAATTACTGACTGGGAGGATGGACCCGGCTACAAGTACTATATAGAAAACGGAGAGATGATCCCATGGCTGACCGAAGAGGAAGAAATCGAAAGGCAACAGAAACTCAAAATCGAAAGTTAAAAAATGCGCAAGGAGGATAATTAAAACATCGAAAAGCTCCTAAAGAAAATACACAAAAAGGAGGCAAATATACCAAATAAAAAGTCCTTTTAAGGACTTCAACCAGTCAAGCCAGACGAGTCAAGAGCCTACAATAACAAAAGAAACTACCAGAGACGGGAACAAAGGACAGCCGCCAGCCGATCCCCCAGCTGATGTCACAGACACAAACCAACATAACCAGTCCGAGATAGTATTCACTCGTAAGAACGCACAAGACAAGAATTAGGGTGAATGAACCCATAATAACCACGGACCTCAAAAATAACCACAGCTGAAGAGGCAGGTTGAACGAGGCCGAATTAGGAATTTTTGTTTTGAAATTTGGAATTGGAATTGGAAGTGAAATAAGCGGCCCCTTACCTAAGTGCCCGTTATTGGCCATGACCAAGTCGAGTGGTTTACCAAAGCCTGCGAATTTAAATGGGAGAAAGTCCTTTGGGGCTGTTTTCTTGGAGGCTATGTTGATTGGCGAGCCGACATTGATTATGCACGTGTGACGTTCAGGATGCCAGGGAATTCGTGAGTGATCCTCTTTTGCTGATCCTAAGTGTGGAAAATACGCATGGATTATTTGGGACAAAGGTGATGACTGCTACATCGAAGAAGGAGGAGAAAGAGGAGGAGGAGGAAAGAGAGGGGGAGTGGGAACATGTGGAGGAGATGGAGGAGGAGGAGGAGGATGAGGAGGAGGAGGAGAACAACAACAACAACAACAACAAGTTGAATAAGAACAAGAAGACCATGAACACGAAGAACAACAAGAAGACGAAGGAAATGAGGAGAAGGAGGGAATCATGGAGTAGGAAGATGAGGAGGAATGATGTGAGTTTATCATCATAATGTGCCGTGCCGATAAGCATTGGGCAGTCATAATTCGTTATTTCACACGTATCAAGTGGCCAGGTCCGTGCTCTTGCCTTGACTAAGCCGTTTGGTCACACTGTTTTAGTAGTTATCTCTGTGGCTTACCCCTAGTTTTGTTTTTTGATGTTTGCATTTTGCCCATGCCTTTATAATGCATATCTTTTATATTGTTACTGTTCTTTGTTAGCCTTGAATGATGTGTGAATGAAATAATGTATGAAAGAGAGTGATAGAAGGGCAGAATGTTAGACGGGCCTGCGTGCCCAATTCTTAACAATTTGAAAATAAAGTTTGTTCGTTCGTTCGTTCGTTCGTTCTTTCTGTCAGTTATGCCATTTACCACTAAGAGTTTCCAAGTCTATTTCTCCTCATAACATGCCCACAAAATCTTGTCTGTCTACATATGCGTTGAAATATGAATTGTTTATAATTTAGTGCATGTTTCCAGCATTCATTTAACAATGTTTTTGATTTTTATTTCAGTGTAAATGTACCATTAATTATAGATAACTGGTAAGCGAAATGTGCGTAATTGGAAGGGCTGAATGAAAGACGGGCCTACGTTCCCAATTTGTGACCTATGAAAATAAAGTTCCTTCGTCTGTTCTCTAATGAATTATTTGTATGTGTCCTTCGTTTCTTAAAGGTATGCTTTGGGATCGTGTGTATAGTGCATAAGCACAGATGGATCATCACGGCTTGGAGAGAATGGTGCTGCAGGGAGTGACCAGAGGATCTGGCCGACACTCAGGACTCCGAGGAAAGGCCAAAAGGACACATAATCAGACTGCTACTGGTACCATTGTTATTATTGGGACTCTTCGCTGGCTGTTGCAGATGAGGACGAGGCAGGTATGGGAATATCTCGAGTGCTGTTATATCGGTTTTTGACTCACCTCAACTCAACTCTTTCCTCTATCAGCTGTTAAACCTCCATTTATGTGCTCGATTTAGCAGGAAGTTTAACTCAACTCAGCTCATCTCTTGAAGGACTGTCTCATTCTCTTTCGAGTCCGCCCATATTTCCACAACATGTGGTTTACTATGCATCCGTAACGAAGGTATTTTGCCATTGCTTTTCTTTTTAACTGTGACCATACTGGTCAGTCATCATAGCCATGGCTTCCATAAGAAGATCCCCTGCCTATTGTTGCGAAAATTGAGACCAAAACCAACATCCACCTGTCGACTGCCCTGAAGCTGATATCACGACATCAAACATTGTTCCATGTGGCTCTGACTGGGCAGCTCAGCGTCTGCTTCACCTTGCCCAGGGGTGTCCGTTAGGCAATCTCATGGACGGAGGGACCTTACATCTCCTTTGATGGACGAGAGTTCCGACTAGAATATATACACAGGCAAGGACAAGCTTTCATATTTCGTTCTTTAGTAGTTAGTCGCGGTTCCAACTTCACAACAAAGGGTCGTCCCATGATGCTCCGCTCCTGTGCCTGTGAATATCACACAAAATGCTCTTCACTGCGCTGTGTGAAAAGTGGAACAGACAGGAGTCTCGACAAACCAACAGACCACACAGGTGTACTATGCATATTGCTGCTGCCAGAATTTCCTTCTATACACAGACAATATATATACTCTTTAAAGAAGTTTTCTTAAATATTAACAATAAAAGTCATAAAAGTCGAAAGTACCGACTTCATTGCACCGAGTTTGATCCCATTTGGGTCGGTCTCTTTCCGCAGAGCGGCCTGCCGAAAGCGTCACACAAAGGACGAACTCCATATCTCCAGCGGCCACCCCTAGGAGTCTCCGAGAAAATGCACGCGTGAACCAAAAGACGTAGCCCGGAATCGAACTCACGAATTTCGGAGAGCGAGTAAAACGGCTTGACCACTTCGCCACTGAGACTCCATAATACATCGACTAACACGACCAGGTGGGCCCTGTGTTAGTGGATCGGTCGTCTAGGTTGGTGAGATAATGACCAAACCCTGGTTGGCCCTGTGGTAGTGGATCGGATGTCTATACTGGTCAGACAAGGACCAAACCCAGGTGAACTTATGTGGTAGTGGATCGGATGTCTAGGTGTGTTAGACAAGGACCAGATCCAGGTAAACCCTGTACGATATAAATCCCCTGCTGATTGGAAATTATCACACAAAAAGAAATATCGGCCTTAATTTGAAACCATCCAAACCAAGCTTTAAAATGAGAAACCTTACACACAAACATAATATTTATAGCAAGGGCGGTTCTGTTTTGTTAAATCCTATGGCGGAAACTTACAATGGGTTTCTGAAGTATTAGGGCCATTAACATTATCAGGCCTCGTTGTGCAGAGGCCTGTTGTCAGCTCTTGGAGGACGACGAGTGTTGCCTTCGAGCCAGCGTCCCACCGCGATTATGAAGAAAGAAAGTTAGTGGCATAACTTTACAAGACGTCGCAGTCAGCACCAGCAAATTTTGCTTTTGTGATCTCTTGGCAGTTTACGTTCAGTAGTTTGCCATTGCCTTCTGAACCACCGGTATCCTGTCACCGCCTCACCTTTAGAGATATTAACTAAAGGGCTGCAACTCCAGCCCAAGGGATAGAAGAGAGTCACTCAAGGCCCGAGTAATCTAGAGCCTTCTAGAAGGACTGGTCATTGAGTCCAGGGTTCCGTGGACACTGATGTGGCCCGCCTATTGCGGGGTCCACGAGGAACTCGGACAGAGTTACCACCCGTGTCGGATTGGGACACGTGTAGACCGGCAGAGGACAGACGGACTTCAGAGAGGCAACAGGGCCTGCCTTAGAGGGACTCAATAGATATCAATAGATATATATCCATAGGCTAGATAGTTTGCTAGACTGTTGTATGATAACTATGTATTGATGGTAACTATCTGTGATATGTAATATAGCGCGGGATTGTTAACCCACTGCGCCAACGCACTGTATATTGAAATACAATAAATGTTCGATATCATAGCGAACGGAGTTATTGTTGCCTGTGTGAACCCGAGCTCAGATACCTAGATAGGAGCAAGACGATGACATACCCATACCATTGAATGAAAACCAACGCAAGACGGTGTGCTGCCAAATTGCATGCAGCTGTGTTTCGAACGCGGTATACGGTATTACGAAATGCATTAGTAAGTCCATACACATATTTGTGTCCTCGCTGTTCTATGGCGTTTGTATGCTATGCTAAGATTTCTATTTGCTGTCAAGAATATCCTCCCCTTAGGCACCTATCTATTCTCCAGGCAGACCCGATCACTCGCGATGTCTTTTCAGAGGCCCCTCGGCTTACAGGCGGGATCGTAACCTCAGGGATGTGCTAGTCCATAGTAGTCTACCCCAACCTCATAAGTCTCTTCTTGGCACGGTGGCTTGTCTTCGACCACGTTGTAAGACCTGCCCACATCATGTACTTCAAATCCAGAGTCTGGCATTCCCTAAGACCACTTTCCACATCCGTGAGGGTTTCTCGTGCACGAGTGGCAACGTTATATATGCGAACGTCTGCACATGTTGTGAAATGAGATATATTGGAGAGACAGGCCTACGTCTTGCTGACAGATTTAGGCAACACCTATCTGATATTAACAGTGGTGCCTAGAAACCAGTATCAATGCACTTCAACATTTCTGTCCACTGTGGCGTTGCGGACACACAGGTCACGGCGCTCAAATCGTGGGCATCTCACTGGAAAACCGCCTCATCTTCAAATTGGGTTCACTCTCCCCTCACGGCCTCAATGTCCAACATAGTTTCATTTAACTTCCAACTTCCCCTCCTCCGTTTTCTTTCCCCACAGTTGTATAGCCCGCTAGAATAAAGGGTTAGCATATCCTTTACAGGACATTGCAATCAACACTAGCATTGCTTTTCCCGTTAGTGATTTCTAGGCAAGATTTCGTTCAGTGGCTTGTCGTTTCTTTCTGAGCTACCTGCACTCATGCAACCCTATGCTAACCAACACAGGGCGTACTGCATTCCAAGCGCCCGCTAGCTGTGTTCCTACTGGGTATGCGGAACTGCGAACTAAAACCTTCGCCACAGAGCCGGTTATAATTCACTACTAATCCGCTTTTCACCGTTCGCTCATATGGGCGTCCCCCCCCCCCTCCGCCCCTATCCCTTCCCATCGGGCGTCTTAGCCAATCCCTGTTACTCATCAACCCACCGTTTCAAACCAAACATCCGGTCCTTTCTACCCTCATTTAACATTTAGCGCTCAAGACGCATTCAACCAAGACAGGATTCAGATAAGTAACCTCTGTATTTTCATGTAGTGTTCCTAGATTCGTTTTATGTCTGTTTGAGTTGTTTTGTTTTGTACTGACGAAAGCTTTGGCCGCAACGTCCATTTTGTTTCTTGTAATCGTATTCTAGTAAAGCTCATAATCATCTTATCGTTTATGATAAGATTAGCATTTTTTTTTTTAAATTAGAGTTAACAAGGGGAAGCGAAGCAGACAGAAAGACAGGTAGAACAATGTTGTTATCACTTCATTCAGTGAAAAATAGTCCCATGCCTGCTTGGTTCTCATCTACGACCGCCAGCGAAGAGTCCCAATACTAATGGTACAAGTAGCAGTCTGATTTTGTCTCTGGCTGGCCTCTCCTCGGAGTCCTGAGTGTCGGTTAGAACCTCTGGTCACTCCCTGCAGCACCATTATCTCCAGGCCGTGATGATCTATCTGTTTTTCTGCACTATACACAGGATTCCCAAAAGTGATTAGTGTCCGATACACCCATCTGGAGATCATCCGACACATTCTGCACCCATCTTCTCTTTGGTCTTTCTCTTCCTCTCTTCCCAGGCATATACCCCTCCATTATTGTTCTCTCCAAACTTTCGTGACGTTTCAAGTGACCAAAATAATTCAATTTTCTTTGCTTTATTGTCTTTAATACGAGGATAAGTTAATAAGTAAGTCACAAATGGCTGTAGAAACATAACTAAGTATGATAACAACTTGAAACCAGTTTATTTGTATACATACATTGTCCCTTTATTTCTCAACATAATTTCCACAAACATTGATGCACTTATCCCATTGTTTTATCAGTTCTCCCAAACCGGCTGCATACAACTGCGTGCTTTGTTTTCTAAACCACGTTTTCACTTCACATACAACTTCGGCATCATTTGCGAAATGTCTCCCGCCAAGATGGGTTGTCAGTGGACTTAGCCCCTAGCGATTTCCAGTAAAGCGGTGCATAGTTGGGTAGGAAAAGTTACGAGGGCGAGTGAATAAGTAAGTCAAGCAGGTTTGCGGAATGGAAGGTAAATGAAAACAGGGAACGCAAATTTATACAGACGGTTTGGGAGAACTGATAAAAAAATGGGATAAGTGCATCAGTGTTGGTGGAAATTATGTTGAGAAATAAAGGGACAGTGTATGTATAAAAATAAACTGGTTTCAAGTTGTTATCATATTTAGTTATTTTTTACAACCATTTGTGGCTTACATTTCAACGTACCCTCGTAGCCAACCTTCTTCAATATTCAACTCTTGAAGTATGGATGCATTTGTTCTTTTCTGTATCCAAGATATTCTTAGAACCCGTCTATAACATTTATATTCAAAGGCGTTTATGCGCTGTTCAGCTTGTTTAGTAAGTGTCCAGGTCTCACAGGCGTATGTTGCAATGGGAAAGATACATGCTCTTAAAAATCTAATTTTTGTATCTCTATCTGTCTCACTCCATAATTTATTCAATTGTTTTAGTCTTTGAAGAGCAATTGATAGTCGTTGTTTAATTTCTTACATTGTGTCACTGTTGTTGGTAATCAATGACTCAAGATATTGAATATTTTCCACCACCTATAATTTTTCCTCATTAAGGTTCCTATTTCTTTCTCCATAGTAGGTTTATCTGTTTATCTTTGATTTTGCTGTTAAGATACAAGTTGTGATTTTCACTATTCAATTGGGTTGAGACTATTAAGTTTTCTATACCATTCTGTGTTGTGAATAGCAATACTGTATCATCAGCATACCGAATCTCTGGTATGTCATGACCACCGATATTTAGAGCATCATATAGCTCCCTGTTTATACCCATATATCATGTGCCATGCCGGAAAGCATGCGCGGTCATGACTCACCATTTCACTCGATCACAAGAGTCGTGGATAGGCTCAGTGTTCCTGTCTCGACCATGCCATGTGGCCAAGCCATCCAGGTATTTACTTCTCGGTCTTCCTTGGTCTCTTCCCTTCGATCTTGCCAGTTGTCACCAAGTTCTTCAATTAATTTCTTCTCATAACATGTCCAAAACATTTTGACTATCTACGTCTAATATTTCTAATCAATTTACGATTTTCATTTGCTTCTTGTAGTACTTGGTCACGGGTTTTTCTGTCTTTCCATGGTATTCTTTGCATTCTCCTCAGAAAAAACAAAAAAACATTTCTACAGCCATCAGATGTTTTTCAGCTTGACTGCTCATTGTCCAAGTTTAACGTCCATACAAAAGTACGGGCTCTGTGTAGCACCTCAACACTCTTTTTCTCGTTTCAACTGACATCTTTTTTTTTTTGGTCAGTATGTTTTTCATCTTGCTAAAGGCTACTTTCGCCATGGCGATTCTTGTTCTAATCTCTTCAAGACATTTCTCATCAGTTGTTATGACTGTTCCGAGATAATTGTGCTGATTCACTTGTTGAAGAATATTCCCATTTACTTGTATGTTACATTGTGGTATTTCTTTCTTCCTAGTGACGGCCATAATCTGTGTCTTTTTACAATTTAATTATAACCGCAGTTGTTCAATGTGAGCAACAAACGCATCTACTAATTGTTGCAGATCCTGCTCATTGTCTGCAATCAATACTGTGTCATCTGCATATCTAAAGTTATTGATGTTTCGTCCTCCATGGTGATTCTATTTATATCTTCTACATTTCTGAAAATAATTTCACTGTATAGGGAAACAATATCTGAAGACATTACACATCCCTGTCTCACATCTCTCTCAATAGGCTGATATTTCCCCCACTTCATTATCAATCCTTATGGCAGCTTTTGTTTCCAATATATGGTTTTAATAAGTCTAATATCTTAACGTGATAGATACACAGTAGGAAACTATGGTTTAGGAGCGAGAAATTAAAGTGGATACAAACTTGTTGAGTGGGCAAAAGAGCAGAAAATGATTGTAGGAAACACCTGGTTTAAGCAACACCCAAGAAGATTATGGACATGGAGGAGTCCTGATAGCAGGATTAGAAGCCAGATTGATTACATTTTTATTAGCAGAAGATTTAGAAATGCGCTAACAATAGCAAAAACAGTTCTCAGTGCTGATTGTTATAGTGACTACGGATTACTTACAGTTACATTGAAGGTAAAGTTAAAGAAAGTCAAGTATATAACCGGAAACGCTAAATATGATTTGTGTACATTGAGAAATGTCAAGGAAATACAAAACAAATTCAACATAGAAGTACAGAACAGATTTGATATATTGTCTGATCTAGAGATCCTATTTCAATATGTGGATGATCAATGGGAAATGTTGAAGAATTCAATCAATTTGGCTGCAGAAACAACTATTCCAAAATTAAAGACGGTGGGCCGTAAGAAATGGATGACTGGAGTAATTTTACACCTAATGGAAACAAGAAGACTCAACAAAAATAATTCAGCCAAATATGAAGAAATTCTTCTTCTTCTTCTACTTCTTCTTCTTCTTCTTCTTCTTCTTCTTCTTCTTCTTCTTCTTCTTCTTCTTCTTCTTCTTCTTCTTCTTCTTCTTCTTCTTCTTCTTCTTCTTCTTCTTCAGCGTTCCGAGCCATTGAGGTTCTTTGCTGCAGATACATTCCGTCTCCATTTGTCTCTATGGTTGACCTTCTCTTGCCAGTCGTTGATTCCAAGTGCTTGTAGGTAAATTCACAGACAAGTCAGAATATTATGCAAGGAGGCAAAAGAAGCATGGCTTGAGGAAAATTGCTTAGAAATTTAAAAAAAAAAAACACAACAGTCAAAATACCAATAATTGCACAAAAGTACTCAGGAACTTACTAATAAAAGAACAAGTACATCAGCACGCTGTCTAAAAACTAAAGATGGCAAAATCATAATAGAAAATGTGTAGATCGGCAAGCATATCTACCATGTTGACATGTCTTACTCTATCGGAAGCCATTGTGAAGTCAATAAAGCAAAAATGTATATCTTTGTTTACTTCTATAGAACGTTCAACAATTGATCGCAGCATATACACAGCATTTACTGTACCCTTTCCTTCTACAAACCCACATTGTTCCACCCCTATTTTAGGTTGTATTTTCTTCCTAACTCTTTGCATGATAATTCGTAGCAAATTCTTTGTGATGTGACTCATTATACTAATTGTTCTATGTTGATCACATTCGAGGCTTCTGATTTCTTTGCGATTGCAATAAATACAGAATTACATAATTCAGAAGGTATATCTCCAGTATCATATATTGTGTTCAGCAGTCTGATGACTTGATCTATTCCATATTCTTCTAATGCTTTAATCATTTCTGTTGTGATGTTATCTGAATCGGGGGTCTTGTCAGCTTTCATATGTTTAAGGACATTCCGAACCTCCATCTTCAAAATTGGCGGTCCTTCATTATTAAATCGAATATCATACTGTTCATCTCTGTTATCATCATAAAGATTTTTCACATAATCTGACCATACATGTAGAATCTGATCTTTTTCTATTATGATTTTGTCATCTTTAGTTTTCAGACAACCTGCTGAAGTACTTGTTCGTTTGTTAGTAAGTTCCTGAATTCTTTTGTGCACTTATTTGCTATTTTGACTGTTGTGTTGTTTGTTAATTTCAAAGCAATTTTTCTCAAGCCATGCTTCTTTTGCCTCCTTACATAATATTCTGACTTGTCTGTGAATGTCTTCATATTTGGCAGGATTAATTTTGTTGAGTCTTCTTGTTTCCATTAGTTGTAAAATGTCTTCAGTCATACATTTCTTACGACCCACCTTCTTTAATTTTGGAATACTTGTTTCTGCAGCCAAACTGATTGAATTCTTTAACATTTCCCATTGATCATCCACATATTGAAATAGGATCTCTAGATCAGACAATATATCAAATCTGTTCTGTATTTCTATGTTGAATTTGTTTTGTATTTCCTTGACATTTCTCAATGTACACAAATCATATTTAGCGTTTCCGGTTATATACTTGATTTTCTTTAACTTTACCTTCAATGTAACTGTAAGTAATCCGTAGTCACTATAACAATCAGCAATGGGAATTGTTTTTGCAATTGTTAACGCATTTCAAAATCTTCTGCTATTCAGAATGTAATCAATCTGGTTTCTAATCCTGCTATAAAGACTCCTCCAAGTTCATACTCTTTTATGGTGTTGTTAAACCAGGTGTTTCCTACAATCATTTCCTGCTCTTTTGCCCACTCTACAAGTCTGTATCCTCTTTCGTTTCTCCCTCCCAAACTATGGTTTCCTACTGTGTATCCATCACCTATATTTCCTACTTTTGCAATGAAGTCACCTATTACAATGTTTATTTCCAAATTTTTCCATTTCTTTAAAGCGGACTCTATGTCATTATAAATTTCCTCTACACTATCGTCACCGGATTCTCCTCTTGGGGCATATATGTGAATAACGTTTATGCTGAAACAGACAGAAAAACCAATGACCAAGTACTACAGGAGACAAATGAACATCGTAAACTGATTAGAGAAATTAGACGTAGACAGTCAAAATTTTTTGGATATGTTATGAGAAGAAATGGATTGGAGAACTTAGTGACAACTGGCAAGATCGAGGGGAACAGACCAAGAGGAAGACCGAGAGGAAAATACCTGGATGGCTTGGCCACATGGCATGGACGAGACAGGAACACTGAGTTGATCCACGACACTGGTGATCGAGTGAAATGGCGAGTCATGACCGCCCACGCTTTCCGGCATGGCACATGATTGATTGATTGATTGAAAGGTCTGCCTTACATTTCTCATTATATTTTCGGCGTACAGGTTAAACAAATAGGGGGATAGCACACATCCCTAACGGACTCCTTGCTTGATGGATGAGCCAATCTGATGTCTCGCCATCTATTTTAACCTCTGCTTGTTGGTCTAGATAGAGCATTTTTATGAATTGTATTACATGTGATGGAAAACCCATATTCCTCATGATTTCCCAAAGTTTCTGATGTTGTACACAGTCAAATGCCTTAGAATAATCCACAAAACATGAGAATATGTTTACATTAAATTCTCTGCACTTCTCTATTATTAAACGCATTTTGAGAATGTGATTTCTGGTTCCCCTTCCTTGTCTAAATCCAGCTTGAACCACGTTAATGTCTTCTTCCATTTTCTTACGAAGTCTTCCCATTATGATTTTTAGTAGAATTTTACTTGCATGACTCATCGGGCAACAACAGTTCTACAGTTGGTGTATAATTTCAGGTGGCTCTTTTTTGGTATTGGAATGAAGAATCTTTTGGCCATATACCATATTTCCATTTCTTTTTACATAATGCGTGATAGATCTGTATGCTTTCTTCTCCTCCCGCTTTAATTAGTTCAGCTGGTATCTCATCACATCCAGGTGATTTACCATTCTTCAGGTTCTTTATTGCCCATGCAATTTCATCTAATGAGGGTTCAGGTTCTGTCTCTGCTGTCATTGGCTCATGTATCTCATTCATATCCTCACTGTCACCCATATAATACATTCCACTGCAGTACTCCTGTCATCTTTCTAGAATTTGTCTAATTTTTGTTAAGGTATTTCCCATCTTGTTGTCACACTCTTCCCCAGCGTTATCTGATCTGCCTGGCCTGGGGGTCTCGCCACCAGATCTCTTTCTTATTACGTTTCCTTTCACGGTTGTTATGGTTTCTTGGCAAGTTTTGCAGAAGGTTGTTTACCACTGCTTTCTTTCTGGGCAGTGACTGTACTAGTCTGTGGCCAGAGCCATTATCTCTACTGATGAGGTCATCTGCCTGTCGCCGCAGAGTGCAAGACCATAACCAACAACAATCTGTCGGCTGCTCTCACACTCCATCTACCACCTGCTTCCGTAGCTTCACATAACCCTGATTGGGGGGCTAAACGGGTACTGCACCTTGCCCAAGGGTGTCCCGTAGACTAATGGAGGAAAAAAGGCATCTTACATCTCATTTGATAGGGGATACCCCTATCCAGCGAACCGGAATTAGTTATAATAAAACAAAATAATACTAGAGATAATAAACTAGTTATACCTTTCCCAGCGTATCTCTTGACTGTGTAATGCCATAGTGTAGTAACTGTCTTAACTCTGGTGCCCAAAAGGGCGGAACACTTGGGAAAATAATGTTTAATCAACATCATTGACTGTCCACAGAGATTTTCCTTAACGGCAGAAAGATCTGTCGTTGTTTGAATTACGAAGAGAGCAAAAAGTGATTACGTCATTCTTGTTGCCGATTGGAAAGAACTGTTATGAGTAAACACATATAATCTTGGACCTGTTCTTCGGAATCATTATTGAAGAACATTGAGACTTTTAAAATAACGCATGTTTTATAATCATCATTATCACTTTCCACTTTTGTTGCCAAGAGTCGTGGGAAGAAATAGTTGACGTTCCAGCACCCGATGGGTGGCATTGGATAATGTCATTCCATGTGATTGTACACTGACTTTGATGTCGTTAATCCATTTACTCAGGCTCTCTCTCTCTCTCTCTCTCTCTCTCTCTCTCTCTCTCTCTCTCTCTCTCTCTCTCTCTCTCTCTCTCTCTCTCTCTCTCTCTCTCAATCAGGCGGACAGATTGGCTGTCTCGGAAAACTTGGTGGAGTATTGATGCATGACAAGGCAGACGTGGTTGCCTCCTTGTGTGAGCACGTGTACACCTCGGAGGAGCAAATGGATCACCATAGTCTGGTAAGAATGAGACAGCGAGGTGTGATGAGGGGATCTGGCCGACGCTCGACGCTCAGAGGAAAGGCGAGACGGACATATAATCAGATTGCTACTGGAACTATTCGTGTTGGAACTCTTCGCTGGCTGCTGAGGATGGGGACGGAGCGCTTATGGGAATGTCCCGAATGCTGTGATGTCGGTTCCTAAATCAATCAATCAACCTCTCTCTCTCTCTCTCCCCCCCCCCCCTCCCTCTCTCGTATCAGTTCTTCTTTGATGTAGCCCAAGTGCTGGTAGCTGATTCTTTTGCATTCTAAGGAGTTGGTCGCACCATTTGATCATCTGTCATTTAATATGTGTGGTACAAAGCGTTGATCCCAATGTCTGTCTAAATACATCATTTCTTACTCGGTCTCGGACAGTTCACGTGGCAGCTCTTCTTAAGCTTCTCATCTCGCAGTTGTTGATCTTGCCTAAGTGTGACTTAGATAATGCCATAGCTTGACATTGGTAGCATATGGACGGTGTGAATATGCTATTTACTATCTGTGGTTGATTTAAGTTGAGTTAAGAACCGACTTCACTGCTCTCTGGAAATTCCCATACGCCCTCCGCCCCCTCGTTCAAGGGCCAATCAAGTGTCATACTACTAATCGTTCCCACCGCTGTCTGATTAAAAGTTCTTCGGGTCTTCCCTCTCAATTTTGAGATTCTACCAGATCCCTTGCCGATCCTTCGAAATATCATTCTCTCCAAATAAGAGTTCTCAGTATGTTCCCCCGCCTTCTCCAGCTGGTCCCACGGGCGCCTGGCCACCTCTTCCTTATCCATAGGTAATCTACCACCAAGAGGTGCATTCCCTGCCTTTCTATTCTTCTGTTAATTCCCCCGCACTCCCGCATGGTCAGGGCAAAACACCCATACAATTTTCACAATCTGTGACCTCTATAGCAGTGGTTCTCAACCTTTTTTGGCCCATTCCCCTCTTTACCATATGTACACAACGTCATTCCCCCCTTTCGAATTTCCTCCCTATAAATCCCCCCCCCCCACCCTTACACAGTATACATAAATATGGATGCTAAATTTAATAACACATACTAGAACACGTCTAGACATCGACATAACACGTGATTTTCGGGTCTACTTACGTTATAAAACGAATTTCATTAGAGCGAGAAGTACAGAACCGTAAAATTTAGATGGAAAAACAATATCAAGTAACTGGTTCTTGTATTAATGCAATCTTTAAATAATCTTAATCCCCCCCCCCTGGAAACCCTAAAATCCCCCCCCCCCCCCCCCGGAGGGGAAGGGGGAATTCCCCACCGGTTGAGAACCACTGCTCTAGAGCGAGGAAATCCATTCCACACGAAACATTCTTTCTCCACCTTACTAAGCACACTTCTTGAGTCCGTAATAAATGCAATATGAGTTGCGGCGGTCTCCTCTAACCACCGGATTGCTACTCTTACTGCTTCCACCTCCATTCTCATGCTGGAGGTCGTAGTTTCATATGCCACTCTGCCTTTTCAAGCATCGTCCATTAGCCTTCTCCACAACCACTCCGTCTGTTTCTCACCACTGACTCGTCGGTGTAGATGACTATGTTACCTTGATATGTGTTACTCTGGATCAGTTGTTGCACCTCACACTATATGCGGTCTGCTGCCCATTCTCTGCACTCATAACCCAGTGTTACTATTATACTGAGCCAGACCGTCATGTCTTCCGGTACTTTAACCCTCTCTTTTTCATGATTGATGGTTTCTAGAGCACACATCTGACGTATAGATATCTCCGCCTGCGCCATCCAGGACCGGCCTTGTCTCCCTAGCCCTTTAGGAAGCCAGTTACAACTTTACAAATGTAACTGTAGCATGCATGCTACTATCTTTTCGAGTACCTTGCCAAAAGATGACAATGAAAGAAATAACAAATGTACCTTCATCACCCTGAGAATCAACAAACGTCCCAATATCACACTGACAGACATAACGAATGCCTTCATGGATTGTGTCGATAAGCGTGGTCGGTCATGATTTACCAGAGTTTTGTATAAGGCATGTGTTCAAGTCTCTATTTTGCCATACGGTCAAGTCATCCATGTATCTATTTCTTTGCGTCCCCCTTTACTCTTTTCCCATAAGGGTTGTTAGTTGTAACTAAGTTTTCCTGTCTATTTCTACTCATAATACGCTCAAATATAGTGTCTACCTCCAATTTATATAAAAGAATCAATCTGTTATCAGTTTTTATGTTTATTTCTCCTCATAAGATGCTTAAACATTGTGATTTTCTACGTCTAATTTATATAAAGTAACTAGCTGACCCGGCCCGGCTTCGCCCAGTCCTTGGTGGGGAGCATCTCATTTAATTCATATAAGTAGTCATATAAGTTCCCGTTCCCGTTACCGACTGTCTGTCTGTCTGTCTGTCTGTCTGTCTGTCTGTCTGTCTGTCTGTCTGACCCGGCCCGGCATCGCCCAGTCCTTGGTGGGGAGCATCTCATTTAATTCATATAAGTAGTCATATAAGCTCCCGTTCCCGTTCCCGACTATCTATCTGTCTGTCTATATGTCTGTCTGTCTGTCTGTCTGTTTGTCTGTCTGTCTGTCTGTCTGATCCGGCCCGGCTTCGCCCAGTCCCTGATGGCGAGCATCTCATTTAATTCATATAAGTTCCCGTTCCCGACTGTCTGTCTGTCTGTCTGTCTGTCTGTCTGTCTGTCTGTCTGTCTGTCTTTCTGTCTGTCTGTCTGTCCGTCCCTCCCTCTCTGTCTGTCTGTCTGTCTGCCTGTCTGTCTAATCATTTATTGGTTACAGTTAGAACAACCTTAGATAAACGAAGACCAACTTACAAAAAGCATTAGAAAGAGCACTTGAAAGATCTTTACATCTTCCCCAACAATTAACTTGGGTAAATGGAGCGGCGGCAGCAGCATCAGCAGAAGAAGGAAAAGGAGGAGTAGACAACTGCAGCGAAAAGGTGGGCCTGTCTATCTATCTGACCCGGCGTGGCTTCGCCCAGCTCCTGGCGGGTAGCGTCTCATTAAATTCATACAACAAAAAATGTAACTTAAAAGAATGTCCTTCCACACACCATCCATTATTTTTAATGAAAACTCTTTCTAATCACCTGCATGACTACAGTAACTTCTTAAGCATAAAAAGATGAGTTACAATGTTATGCATTGTGCATTATTTTTATGAAAACTTTGAAAATACCTTAAAGATTGTATCATTATTTATTATAACTCATATGCCGGTACATAACTATGGACAAAGAGTTTATAAATCTTTGAAAACGATGCCACAATATGACTATAAGTTATACAGAAAAGTTATTCCCCTTGAAATAACTTTTACAGAGTTAGGTCCCCTGAGATATATGAAATTATAATTAAAAATGAAAAATGAAATAATATTGGGTAAGCAGCCGATTTCACACTAAAAAAATATGACAGTTGGCTTCTCTGGAATGAAAGGAAGACGTGTAGAAAATTTCATCTCAATCGGATGGGCCGTTCGCGAGCGCATAAAGGACATACGGACAGACAGACAGACAGACAGACAGACGGACGGAGATCGCCTTTTATATATAAGACTAGCTGACCCTGCCCGGCTTCGCCCAGACCCTGGTGGGGAGCATCTCATTTAATTCATATAAGTAGTCATATAAGTTCCCGTTCCCGTTACCGACTATCTGTCTGTCTGTCTGTCTGACCCGGCCCGACATCGCCCAGCTCCTGGTGTGAAGCATCTCATTTAATTTATATAAGTAGTCATATAAGTTCTCGTTCCCGATGTTATCGCGGACCTCAGAGAGAAGTGTCTATGTAGAAGACCATTTCCTGGACGTACGTATTTTGGGAGGGGGAGGAGGGAGGAGGGAGGAGGAGGAAGAAGAAAAAAAAACTACGACAGTTGGCATCTCTGGAATGAAAGGAAGGCGTGTAGAAAATTTCATCTCAATCGGATGGGCCGTTCGCGAGCGTATAAAGGACATACGGACAGAGATACGCACATCCTTTTTTATATATAAGACTAGCTGACACGGCCCGGCTTCGCCCATACTCTGGTGGGGAGCATCTCATTTAATTCATATAAGTAGTCATATAAGCTCCCGTTCCCGACTGTCTGTCTGTCTGTCTGTCTGTCTATCTATCTGTCTGTCTGTCTGTCTGTCTGTCTGACCCGGCCCAGCCCATGGTGGAGAGCATCTCATTTAAATCATATAAGTAGTCATATAAGATCCCGTTCCCGACTATCTGTATGTCTGTCTGTCTTGGGTAAATGGAGGAGGGAGGAGGAAGAGGGAGGTGGAGGAGGGAAGAGGAGGGAGGAGGAGGGAGGAGGAGACAGGAGGAATAGGAGGGAGGAGGAGGGATTAGGAAGAGGAGGGTGGAGGAGGAGGGGGAGGAGGAGGGAGGAGGAAGAGGGAGAAGGAGGGAGGAGGAGATCGCAGGAGGAGGAGGAGGAGAGGGAGGAGGAGGAGGGAGAGGGAGGAGGAGGAGAGAGTAGGCGGAGGGAGGAGGCGGAGGGAGCAGGAAGAGGGAGGAAGAGGGAGGAGGAGGAGGGAGGAGAAGGAGGAGGGAGGAGTAGAGAGTGGGAGGAGGGAGGAGGCGGAGGGAGGAAGAGGGAGGAGGAAGAGGGAGAAGGAGGAGGGAGGAGAAGGAGGGAAGAGGATGAGAGGGAGGAGGAGGAAGAGGGAGGAGGAGGAATGTGAAGGGAGGAGGAGGGAGGAGGTAGAGGGAGGAGGAGGAGGGAGGAGGATAGAGGAGGAGGAGGGAGGAGGAGGAAGAGGGAGGAGGAGGAATGTGAAGGGAGGAGGAGGGAGGAGGTAGAGAGAGGAGGAGGAGGGAGGAGGAGAATGGAGGAGGAGGGATGAGGAGGAGAGGGAGGAGGAGGGGGAGGAGGGGGAGGAGGAGGGAGGAAGAAGGAGGAGGGAGGAAGACGGATGAGGGGGAGGAGGGAGGGGTAGGAGGGGGAGGAGGAAAAGGGAGGAGAAGGGAGGAGGAGGAGGGAGCAGGAGGAAGGAGGAGGGAGGAGGAGGAGGAAGAGGGAGGAGGAGGGAGGAGGAAGAGAGAGGAGGGAGGAGGAAGAGAGAGGAGGGAGGAAGAGATAGGCGGAGAGAGGAGGAGGAGGGAGGAGGAGGAGTAGGGATGAATAGGAGGGAGGAGAAGGGAGGAGGAGGGATTAAGAGAAAGAGGGGGGAAAGAGGAGGAGGGAGGAGGGAGGAGGAGGAGGAAGAGGGATGAGGAGGGAGGAGGAGGGAGGATGAGGAGGAGGGAGGAGGAGGAGGGAGGATGGTGAAGGAGGAGGAGGAGGGAGGAGGGTGAAGGAGGAGGAGGAGGGAGGGGGAGGAGGAGGGAGAAGGAGGAGGAGGGAGGAGGGAGGAGGAGAACGTAGGTGGGGGAGGATGAGAAGGGAGGAGGGAGAGGGAGGAGGAGGGAGGAGGAGGAGAGAGGAGGAGGGAGGAGGTGGAGGGAGAAGGGGGGAGGGAGGAAGAGGTAGAAGGAGGAGGGAGGAGGAGACAGGAGGAATAGGAGGGAGGAGGAGGGATTAGGAAGAGGAGGGAGGAGTAGGGTGGAGGAGGAGGGGGGAGGAGGGAGGAGGAAGAGGGAGAAGGAGGGAGGAGGAGAGAGGAGGAGGAGGAGGAGGAGAAGGGAGTAGGAGGAGGGAGATGGAGGAGGAGGGAGGAGGAGGAGAGAGTAGGCGGAGGGAGCAGGAAGAGGGAGGAAGAGGGAGGAGGAAGAGGGAGAAGGAGGAGGGAGGAGGAAGGAGGAGTAGAGAGTGGGAGGAGGGAGGAGGCGGAGGGAGGAAGAGGGAGAAGGGAGGAGGAGGGAGGAGGTAGTAGGATGATTGATTGCCATCCCACCAGGTTAATATGTTATCGCGGACCTCAGAGAGAAGTGTCTATGTAGAAGACCATTTCCTGGACGTACGTATTTTGGGAGGGGGAGGAGGGAGGAGGGAGGAGGAGGAAGAAGGAAAAAAAACTACGACAGTTGGCATCTCTGGAATGAAAGGAAGGCGTGTAGAAAATTTCATCTCAATCGGATGGGCCGTTCGCGAGCGTATAAAGGACATACGGACAGAGATACATAAATACATACAGAGATACATACGCACATCCTAATTTATATATAAGATTAATTTGTTATACGTTTTCATATTTATGTCTCCTCATAATATGCTCGCCAGATCCGTGGCGATGAAGCTACGGACGCAGTCCGTAATCTCACATAAAAAAGTCGCTTAAAAGTCGACAGGGTCGACTTCATTGCACCGGGTTTTTATCTAATATGGCTCGGTAGCTTTCCGCAGCGCGGAAAGCGTCGCACAAAGCACGAACTCCGTAGCTCTAGCGACGACTCACAGAAATCTCCGAAAAATCTCACTTGTGAACCGAAGGACACGGCGGAATCGAACCCACAACCTTCAGAGCCCGAGTCAAACGGCTTGACCACTTCGCTACGGATATCTCATATACCCACGTTCGAAACACAGCTGCAGACGATTTGGCAGCAGACCGCCTTGCGTTAGGTGTTTACGAACCGGTCGTTCAGAAACCAATGGTAAACTACTGAACGTAAGCTTGCCGAAAGATCACAACAGCAAAAAATGCTGGTGTTGAATGCGACGTCCTTTAAAGGATATGCAACTAACTTTAACATAATATGCTCAAACATAGTGAGTGTCTACGTCCAATTTATATACAAGAATCAATTTGTTATAAGTTGTCGTGTTTATTTCTCAGTGAAATGGGGCTTGGCCCGTGCAGCGGAGTACTTGCATGCGAGTCCGGAACCCCCTCAGCGTGTCAGAGGCGCCCGTCGGCGAAAACTACGCCCCAAACACAGAATTGTCCCTAAAAGTCGCCAGACGTTGATGCGTATGATGGGAAGGGAGGAGGGGAATCTCAGCACCTATGGACACGTCCGGGATACAAGGATGATACTCCAAGAGTTACCTAAACTACATTAAACTAAAATATGTCACATAGTAAGAGAGAGTGAGGAGGAGAAGACGAGGAAATGGTGTGAGAAGACGGCATAGAAATAGGAGGGCAGGCGCCAGGAGAACAAGACGAAAAGTGGAGAGACTAGGTTTCAACCATGTAAGAGTGGGATACTGGAACTGTCGTAGTGCCAGGCAGAGAGGTCCTGTATTGGAGAGGCTAATATATGATTTTGATGTCCTCATGCTCCAGGAGTTAAATACAGACAAATACCATTGCCCTGGGTACGTCATTTATATAAACCCCACTGGGCAGAAGAGACATGGGCAAGGTCTGCTGGTGAAGAAAGGAGTAAAGCATGTGGCACTTGACTTGAGCCAGTGGAATCACAGTGCAAGAGAGGTCCAGGGTATACAAATGGAGATTGGTGGCTTAAGTTGGAACATCATAAATGTATATGCCACAGTGGACTGTTTTGTCAGAAAGGAACAATGGGACTGGCTTAAAGAATTAGAGGACTTACCAGGTGATAGGCTACTCATATGTGGAGACTTCAATGCGAGAAACAGAGATTGGGACAGTAGTGGAGAAAATCGACAAGGAATTGCACTTGCGGATGCCATGGTGGACTCCGATGTGGTCTGCATAAATGATGGTAGGCCGACTAGAATGGCAATGAGGCCTGGCGATGCAGATACTGCTATTGATTTGGCACTTGTCTCCCAGTCATCAGTCCTTGATGTAAAGTTGACTGTTTTGAATGACCATGGGAGTGATCACATGCCATGCTCAGTCCTGATCTCTAAGTCCAGGAAAGTTGGGGCTGGGAGAGCGCGCAAGACCTTCCGGTATGAGCGGAGCGACAGCCTTCTTAGACGCCTCAGACATGGGGCATGCAACAGGACTGTTAAAACTCCTTTTTTGCATCCCCCATGGTGGACCCCAGAAGTAGACAATGCGTGGAAAGCAAAGAGAGCTGCAGTGAAGCAGCTAAGGAAATTGCGACAGACACCCCTAAGCTCACGAGAGGAAGTGGACATAGCGGAAAATGACAAGAAAGACAAGGTTGAGGCTTTCAAGCGATGTGCTGCAGAGGCCAAGAAAGTAAAATGGGAATGTTTTATGAAGGAGATTGAAGGTGATAAAACACTGCATAAATTCTGGAAACTGTACAGACAAATGCAAAGAAAAGATCAGCCTATGACAGTGGGAACAATTTATAAAGAGGATGGGGTACGCGTAACAACAGACAAGGAGAAAGGGGAGGCGTTTCTCCAGAGATTTTTAGAGCAGACCAATCATAGTGATGCAGTTAGAGTGGAATTATCTGGCACAATAGAGAATATGCCTTACGAAGACATCATACTGTTTGAAAATGTTAAACATATTTTGCAAAAGGCAAAAGACACGGCACCAGGGCCTGATGGTGTCAGGTATGGCCACATGAAGGCTTTGAGCGATGTAGACCTGAAGGAGATGGCCGGCTGCTTTAATCAGAGCATTAGGACAGCGTCAGTACCGCAGGATTGGCTGCATAGCTATCTCATCCCTCTCCCAAAACCATACAAGGATCATTCAAAGGTTGGCGGCTTTAGGATCATCACCCTTCAAAATACATTTGGGAAGGTTTTAGAGAAGATAGTCGCTGTTAAGCTGCAGGATTTTTTGGAAAGGGTGAAGCTTCATCCAAGAGGCCTGGGGAGCTACAGGCCAGGAAAAGATACCTGGTCAAATGCAGCCACTTTTGCCTTTGACTTTTATGAGGGGTTCCAGAGTAGACAGGAAACGATGGCGGCAGCGCTTGATCTTGAAGATGCGTACAATAGAGTTCGCTATGATATTTTGATGACCGCACTTATGGAGAAGGGGGTCAATCCCTGGTTGGTGAACTGGATAGCAGCCGTCCTGCATTCTCGTCAGGTTGCTCTCCGTCTGGGCACATGGATCTCAGAGCCACATATTTTAACCCCGGGATTGCCACAGGGATCTGCAATCTAACCGGTGCTCTTTAATGTGTATACGAGCAAGATTGCATACCTAGAAGCATCAGGGGTTGGAAGGATTCTAACATTTGCAGATGATATTCTTGCATACAGGCAGGGGAGAAATAGAGATCAAACAGCCCAGGAGCTACAGGTGACAGTAGACAAAGTGATTGACTGGTGCACTGTGACGAAACGCGTTTATCTGTCTTGGGTCGTCAAGTTCCCGCACTATTTTGGCGCGTCATCGGGGACTTTCCCAGCTAAAAATAGACTGAGGGAAGCCGATGGAGGACTTATTATATAGAATCGTCTCGAAACACTGGAATTCGAGTAACCCGTGATGTTGGGTATCGCTCTAAATTCCCGTGCAGAGAGATCTAGAAACTCTAGGCGGGGAATGACGTTTTCCCGAGAAAGTATCTTTTCTCAAGAAGCACTCGCTTCTTGTGCGCATCGAGTTGGCACGAAGCGGGAAATTGGCTAAACCAGCCATTCACTTACTTTTGTTCGAAGAGAACAGACGCTGGCCTGAATGTGAGCCATTTTTGTGTTGCGTCTCACCTCAACCATGATTCGGCTGACTGTTATGAAAAGGAAGCTGAGAAGCCCTTGAACAGTTCGGAAGCTGACTGGAGAGCTGGTTTCACCATCCAGGTAGATATTTGGTTAAATCATTTAACTTTGTACGTGTGTTCCACACGCCATTGTTCTAACCTCATTACCTATGCGGATGTCCTTGCATACTAATTAGCAAACCGATCGATAACGCAGGTGACAATTAATCGTGGGTTTGTTTACCGTGTGCTCGCGAATCAGCTGTTAGGAACGCCGTAATGTGATGTGGGCGATTTGGGTTCCAAATATATGTACCATATATTGCCAATCGTTGCATCTATTAGGTTGCTGTGTTAGAATAAAACCTAGTTACTTGTGCCGGATGGAAACTTAGATTATGTCAGTCAGTTGCTGAAGCCAGAAGAACGGTTAGAAAACCAGGTAAGTTGGTAGGTGGAGATTCAGACAAAATTGTGCTTAGTTACTAAGTAAAGGAAGAACTTAGTTCTGTGCCACCAGGAATGATGTCACTATTGTGTAATAACTTAATAGTGAATTCATTGTGTGGACCAGCGGATTTCTGTGGAAAGGTAAGTGGCTTTGGTGCTATATCTATATATATATGATGTGACATTGTGTATATATATTAGGTCATAGCATGTGATACTTCCTGGGGTAATTCCGAACACCGAATAGCTGGACGCGTGATAACACTGCGTGCCGTCGCGATGTAAATATGCGTTCTGAAATCTTGTCTAAGCTATCCTGTTTCTTTCATACTGGCGCTAGTGCGAGTGAATGCTAAGGTGCTGGAAGTATGGAAGGATGCAGGAGGCTGTATGAGACTGGGGAAATATAGAATATGGGGATGTGAAAGCAAGTTATGAAAGTATGTGTTGGTAGACCAAACCAACGATGAAGTTCAGTCCAGGCCAAGGCTAAACCACTTGGGAGGACAGAACTGGAACAGTACCCTTGGAACATGTGGGGAACATGTATTCTCAAGAAGGCTTCTTGACTCTAAGGTAGAGTCTGATAAGAAGAGTTTGCTGTGGCGTGGGCAGGTGGTCCCACCAGCAAACAGGCTTGTGTACATATTGGATGTGATCATGTACTATTCCTATATCCCGAGGGATGGTATATTGATCAAGTTTATGTTTCTTAATGTACATTGATGATGTTAGGAACGAGTCTAGGGACTCTTTACCTATTTGTTTAGTTCGATTAAATTAGAACAATAACAGCCTTGTATCATTACTGACGTTAGCGACGACTGGTAGATGATTAGGGATAGGTGAGACCAATGATCAGACTCGTCATTCTGATGTCTAGCTCTGTTTGACGGGCTGTTCTGTGAGGCCAGCTGACATTTGTGAACCCATGCTTGACTACTCTCCATATAGAGATAATGCTTTGGTTATATGAATAACTAACTAGCAGGACTGAGAATTGAGTAGTTTTGGTAGGATGCATGTGAACTAATGTTTGGGCCAGTGTACTCTCACCGGTCGCTCTTCCTTTTCAGGAGTTTGCCTGTTGAGGAACCAGTCAACTATAATTGTTGTTGGCAGAAAACCACTTCGTGTGACAGAGCGAAGGGTTCAGTTCTTTACTTATCACGCCAGACTCCATCACACCAGGTACCCAATGTGATTCACCATGCGTGAAGGTTGCTGCAAGACATACAACTGCCCTGAAGGTGCACGTGTGGGAAGTGATGGTTTGTGATCGTTTAAAATAGAAGATACTCTGGTTTTGCCAGGAACATTTCAGCATGTTGAGTAATCATGCTCGACAGGGAACACCGGTCCGTCTGGTTTGACGGGGGTTCTGCCTAAACGCAGAAGTAACTAATCTTCAGACACTTGAATGGTTCTTTGGACAGCTCGAGTGGCAGGTCTTGAGAAGAACTACACCAGTATGGACGTGTGTCAAGTGTAACCCGGTGGAAGGGACTAGGGATTATAGTCCAACCTGAATTGTTTCCGTAAAATAGATGTCTGATTCTATTCATGTACTGTTTCCGTATCCAGATTATCAACTGTGTTCTAGAAGGACTCAGTAACTTTTCAGTAGCCATATCTGATCCTACAAAGTGTGACTGTAAGAGACCATTGAATTGGTCAATGCCATATCGGTTCTGCAGTGGGACTGTGCTAGGAGTGACAGACCCTTCGGTTGGTCAGTGACTATTTAGTTCATCGAAGTAACCAATACTTGGAGCCAAGTCCAGGAAGATTGTCTCCAACTCGGTTGTGTTCGAGAACTGTATTACCAGTGACTCCGTGGGAGTGTTATAGATGCAGTTGGTCCAGTGAAGTGTGGTCCAGCAGTGACTCTATTGTTGTGGTTCCACGTTCGGGAGACGGAGTGGTCTCCAAGGTTCTAGTCATCTCACTGGAAGGAAGCCGGGTGAGTGGCGGACCGACTGGACGGGACATCTGCATCCACTCTACTTCTCAACTCGATGAAGACACCTACATCTCTAAGTCTTTCTCTACTCTATCTTCTATTTGTGTAAATAGATTCTTCTATCAGGAGGTTCATTTCAGTTCTATATTCTCAAGGGTAGAATAAACTTTATGTAAGTTGACTTGCTCTTTGTATAATGATTGAGTGTGGTCTCGGACGATGCCTAAGTGTTCATTGTTCAACAGGTGTAGGTAGTTAGTGGGGGTCTAGAATCTGGAGGGGTGTGTAGACGTAACTAAATAACCTGAGATCAACCACAGAGAAAAAAAAGTGTATCTGCTCGTCCAACCCCTGGGGCTAGAATACACGGGAGTGCTAGAGACACCTCGGGTGTGGTTCACTCTCACTACCCAAGGTGAACCCGAAACACTCCGTTACAGAGTGGGGGCCCGTCCGGGATTATTCCAAGATCTTTGTGTGTTGTAGACCTCTCACATAGGGATAGGGACTTTGTCTTTATCCTCTACTACAGTCTACATAAGATTCTACTACTTCTACCTATTTCCTAACTGTCTGACGGACATTTGTGTTGTGGTGATTAGTTAGTACTATTGATTATTGATTCATTGTATTGCTTCACCCACACATACTTGAGTACCCACCTATCATAGTCAACATGTCTACCCAAGAGTTAGACTTGGACAAAGTTCAGGAAACTGGACGTAAGGCTGGTCTTGAAGGAGATGCTTTGAAATCCTATGTCCAAGAGGTGGAAAGAAATTTTCGCCAAGAGGAAAGAGAGAGGAGGAGAGCAGAAAGAGAACTGGAAGCCAGTAAAGTGGCTCTTGAGGAAAAGAGGATAGCGGCTGATACTGAAATGAAACGGCTTGAGTTGGAAGCCGAGAAAGAAAAACGTGACCATGAGTATCGAATGAAGCTACTTGAGGCACAAGTGCCTGCTACAGGTGTAACTGATGGAGCTATGGGAGGAGGTGTACCTCCTGGCTCAGAGTCAACCAGTAGACGTGACTACCAGGCTATGAAATGGCCTTTACAGCCGTTCGAACCCGAGAAGGAACGGATAGACCAATACTTAGAGAAGTATGAAGCCATGTCTATTGCAATGGGTCTAGACAAACAGAAATGGTGTTTGAAACTCTCCCAGGGACTCCGTGCAGAAGGTTATGAGGTGTATGCACGCTTACCACCGGGGTTACAGAATGATTACCCGGCATTGAAAGCGGCTCTCTTGAAGAGATTCGAGATCACAGCGCACTCATACCGAAGGAAGTTTCGAACGGCGAAGCGAGAACCTGGTGAACTGTTTTCAGCATACAGTGTGAGATTGAACTCATACCTTCTTAAATGGATGGCCTTGGCCGGATTTAAGGAGGAGTATGAAAGTTTGCGTGAGTTGATGGTTGTAGATCAGATGCGAATGCAAATGTCTAAACCCTTGCGAAACTTCTTAGGTGAGAATGGGGCTGAGAGATTGGATATAGTCACCAAGTTAGCCGAAAGATACGTTGAAGTCTATGGCGAGACTGGGGACACCAGTCCAACAGATCCGAGATCGAAAGATCCGGATCAAGGTAAGTCAAAGAAGAAGTCAAAGAAGACCCAAGGTTCTGATGAACCAAAGAAACAGGTAGGCTCTTTAGAGAAGATCTCTAACGTCAACCAAGGTAAGAATAGCCCACCTAGTTCTCCAAAGAGGAAGTGGAGTGAACGTTGGTGCAAATTCTGCAAGTCCAGCACTCACAATACGAGTGAGTGTAAGAGTAAGCCCAAGGACTTTCACTTTGCTTGTCTTGCTGAGGTTAGGGATAGATCGTGCAGGAAAGTGAAGTCGGTTGATGGGAATGGAGAAACTAGACGACCTCCAGTGGTTGAGAGAGTAGAAGTGAATGGGCGACAGGTGTTGTGCCTCTACGACACGGGATTGCAATTTTCAGCTGTAATTGCATCCCACCTGACAGGCCCAGAGCAACTCACCGGGGAGATGACGGAGATACAGCCAGCCAGTAGGAGTGCTGTGGCGTTACGTTGCCCGATTGCCAATGTGGAGATTCGGAGCAAGTACGTTACTGGACGCATTCAGGCGGCAGTCGTACCGGATCCTCTCTATCCCCTAATTCTGGGCCGGAAGTACGTGTTTCTGGGCGAACCAGAACACCCTAGCATCCCTAAGTCTAGGCAGGTCAGAGATACAGAGGAAGAGGGTCTTGAAAAGGTAAGTCTCCGAAATACTCACCCGGATAGAATGAGTAATGCTCGGAGCAAGGATGCGACGGAGTGTCCTTGTTCGGAATGGTTGCCCAACAATGGAAACCCGTTAACTCAGGGTAAGTTCAACTCTGATAACCAGTCAGAGTTAATTCAGACTGGAACAGAGAAAAGGCAGAGGGGACGTAAGTTGGTTCCTGAGAGCTTCAGAGCTAATCTGCTGCGAACGGTACATGTCAGGTCCCCAACCCGACATCTGACTGTAGGGACAACCAGTAAATGTCTATCCCGGTACTATTGGTGGCCGGGAATGACAGGCGACGTGCGCAGGTATATTAGGTCTTGTCCGGAGTGCCGTAAATGCACACCTGAGAAACGGACGAAGACGAAGATATCCTTAGAGGTTGGAGACCGAGTTCTAGTACTCCTCCCAATCGAGGGGAACGAATTCGAAATCGGGTGGCAGGGCCCATTCCTAGTGGATAAAGTGGGGCTCCACAAGCACTATGGAGTGGTGATCCTGGGAAAGTCTACTACTTTCCATTCCAGTCTCCTCATGCGCTATGAGGGGAAGCCCGATGATAAGTCCACCAGCCCAAGGGCGCAGAGATTCGCTGAAATAACGGTTCGGGGTTCAGGTCAGGTAGCGGAAAGCCTGTCACACCATAGGAAGTCCTATATGTATGTGCAGGTACCTTCTTCGGTTCAGCCCGGTGCTCGGGGGAACATGACCGGCCAAAGGAACACCCGCAGTGCTAGCTACACTGAGAACCGAGGTAGGAAGAGGTGGGTTG
Organism: Cepaea hortensis; assembly: GCA_963921405.1. Lineage (NCBI taxonomy): Eukaryota > Metazoa > Mollusca > Gastropoda > Stylommatophora > Helicidae > Cepaea > Cepaea hortensis. The sequence goes on from OY992876.1 coordinate 422,633,862, forward strand.
TGTCGGAACGGACACATACCCTTGGTCCCTCAATCCGACCGACTGCAGTCCAGCTGGGTCCTCGAAAGGGGAAGCTGGAGTTGCAGAAGTCCAGTAAACTCTGGCAGGAACGATCGTTAAATCAGGTCGAGACGGGAGCTCTGGTCCGCAAGATACTGCGAGATGCCCGATCGCAGTAGCGGAGTAGGCGTTGATCACCCGTGATACTGAATAGCTTGCCACCCCACCGAATGTGGTAAAAGTATTCTATACAATATTGACGGGTTAGACTTCCTCACCCGCCATCCGGTCTCTTAGAAAGAGGAACGAACGACATAGACAGCTTCTGCGTAGAAGTGGAACGACGGGGTCGATCCTCTTAAAGTGGGGGCCTATGTGACGAAACGCGTTTATCTGTCTTGGGTCGTCAAGTTCCCGCACTATTTTGGCGCGTCATCGGGGACTTTCCCAGCTAAAAATAGACTGAGGGAAGCCGATGGAGGACTTATTATATAGAATCGTCTCGAAACACTGGAATTCGAGTAACCCGTGATGTTGGGTATCGCTCTAAATTCCCGTGCAGAGAGATCTAGAAACTCTAGGCGGGGAATGACGTTTTCCCGAGAAAGTATCTTTTCTCAAGAAGCACTCGCTTCTTGTGCGCATCGAGTTGGCACGAAGCGGGAAATTGGCTAAACCAGCCATTCACTTACTTTTGTTCGAAGAGAACAGACGCTGGCCTGAATGTGAGCCATTTTTGTGTTGCGTCTCACCTCAACCATGATTCGGCTGACTGTTATGAAAAGGAAGCTGAGAAGCCCTTGAACAGTTCGGAAGCTGACTGGAGAGCTGGTTTCACCATCCAGGTAGATATTTGGTTAAATCATTTAACTTTGTACGTGTGTTCCACACGCCATTGTTCTAACCTCATTACCTATGCGGATGTCCTTGCATACTAATTAGCAAACCGATCGATAACGCAGGTGACAATTAATCGTGGGTTTGTTTACCGTGTGCTCGCGAATCAGCTGTTAGGAACGCCGTAATGTGATGTGGGCGATTTGGGTTCCAAATATATGTACCATATATTGCCAATCGTTGCATCTATTAGGTTGCTGTGTTAGAATAAAACCTAGTTACTTGTGCCGGATGGAAACTTAGATTATGTCAGTCAGTTGCTGAAGCCAGAAGAACGGTTAGAAAACCAGGTAAGTTGGTAGGTGGAGATTCAGACAAAATTGTGCTTAGTTACTAAGTAAAGGAAGAACTTAGTTCTGTGCCACCAGGAATGATGTCACTATTGTGTAATAACTTAATAGTGAATTCATTGTGTGGACCAGCGGATTTCTGTGGAAAGGTAAGTGGCTTTGGTGCTATATCTATATATATATGATGTGACATTGTGTATATATATTAGGTCATAGCATGTGATACTTCCTGGGGTAATTCCGAACACCGAATAGCTGGACGCGTGATAACACTGCGTGCCGTCGCGATGTAAATATGCGTTCTGAAATCTTGTCTAAGCTATCCTGTTTCTTTCATACTGGCGCTAGTGCGAGTGAATGCTAAGGTGCTGGAAGTATGGAAGGATGCAGGAGGCTGTATGAGACTGGGGAAATATAGAATATGGGGATGTGAAAGCAAGTTATGAAAGTATGTGTTGGTAGACCAAACCAACGATGAAGTTCAGTCCAGGCCAAGGCTAAACCACTTGGGAGGACAGAACTGGAACAGTACCCTTGGAACATGTGGGGAACATGTATTCTCAAGAAGGCTTCTTGACTCTAAGGTAGAGTCTGATAAGAAGAGTTTGCTGTGGCGTGGGCAGGTGGTCCCACCAGCAAACAGGCTTGTGTACATATTGGATGTGATCATGTACTATTCCTATATCCCGAGGGATGGTATATTGATCAAGTTTATGTTTCTTAATGTACATTGATGATGTTAGGAACGAGTCTAGGGACTCTTTACCTATTTGTTTAGTTCGATTAAATTAGAACAATAACAGCCTTGTATCATTACTGACGTTAGCGACGACTGGTAGATGATTAGGGATAGGTGAGACCAATGATCAGACTCGTCATTCTGATGTCTAGCTCTGTTTGACGGGCTGTTCTGTGAGGCCAGCTGACATTTGTGAACCCATGCTTGACTACTCTCCATATAGAGATAATGCTTTGGTTATATGAATAACTAACTAGCAGGACTGAGAATTGAGTAGTTTTGGTAGGATGCATGTGAACTAATGTTTGGGCCAGTGTACTCTCACCGGTCGCTCTTCCTTTTCAGGAGTTTGCCTGTTGAGGAACCAGTCAACTATAATTGTTGTTGGCAGAAAACCACTTCGTGTGACAGAGCGAAGGGTTCAGTTCTTTACTTATCACGCCAGACTCCATCACACCAGGTACCCAATGTGATTCACCATGCGTGAAGGTTGCTGCAAGACATACAACTGCCCTGAAGGTGCACGTGTGGGAAGTGATGGTTTGTGATCGTTTAAAATAGAAGATACTCTGGTTTTGCCAGGAACATTTCAGCATGTTGAGTAATCATGCTCGACAGGGAACACCGGTCCGTCTGGTTTGACGGGGGTTCTGCCTAAACGCAGAAGTAACTAATCTTCAGACACTTGAATGGTTCTTTGGACAGCTCGAGTGGCAGGTCTTGAGAAGAACTACACCAGTATGGACGTGTGTCAAGTGTAACCCGGTGGAAGGGACTAGGGATTATAGTCCAACCTGAATTGTTTCCGTAAAATAGATGTCTGATTCTATTCATGTACTGTTTCCGTATCCAGATTATCAACTGTGTTCTAGAAGGACTCAGTAACTTTTCAGTAGCCATATCTGATCCTACAAAGTGTGACTGTAAGAGACCATTGAATTGGTCAATGCCATATCGGTTCTGCAGTGGGACTGTGCTAGGAGTGACAGACCATTCGGTTGGTCAGTGACTATTTAGTTCATCGAAGTAACCAATACTTGGAGCCAAGTCCAGGAAGATTGTCTCCAACTCGGTTGTGTTCGAGAACTGTATTACCAGTGACTCCGTGGGAGTGTTATAGATGCAGTTGGTCCAGTGAAGTGTGGTCCAGCAGTGACTCTATTGTTGTGGTTCCACGTTCGGGAGACGGAGTGGTCTCCAAGGTTCTAGTCATCTCACTGGAAGGAAGCCGGGTGAGTGGCGGACCGACTGGACGGGACATCTGCATCCACTCTACTTCTCAACTCGATGAAGACACCTACATCTCTAAGTCTTTCTCTACTCTATCTTCTATTTGTGTAAATAGATTCTTCTATCAGGAGGTTCATTTCAGTTCTATATTCTCAAGGGTAGAATAAACTTTATGTAAGTTGACTTGCTCTTTGTATAATGATTGAGTGTGGTCTCGGACGATGCCTAAGTGTTCATTGTTCAACAGGTGTAGGTAGTTAGTGGGGGTCTAGAATCTGGAGGGGTGTGTAGACGTAACTAAATAACCTGAGATCAACCACAGAGAAAAAAAAGTGTATCTGCTCGTCCAACCCCTGGGGCTAGAATACACGGGAGTGCTAGAGACACCTCGGGTGTGGTTCACTCTCACTACCCAAGGTGAACCCGAAACACTCCGTGCTGTCATCAACCCGGAAAAGGCGGGGGTGTTGTGGTGCTCTCTGGACAACAGGATTGTGAGAAATGATACCCAAAGCCTCACGATAGATGGTAGAAGCGTCAACAGAGAGAACAAACTGAAGTATCTGGGAATCACATTTGACAGGAGTCTGTCCTTCAAGGACCATGTGGAGACGGTTGTGACAAGATCTCAAAAGGGACTCAATGCACTTAAAACTATGGCTGCAATGGACACAGAGCAGAGAATGCTCTTCACACTATACCAGCACTTGATCCTCTCAGTGATTGATTATGGACTAGGACTGCTCACTGTCTCAAAGAGTCAGCTGGTGAAATTAGAGCGCATACAGAATGAAGCGATGCGGGTCATTCTGGGATGCACCAGAGACACTCCAGTAGTGTGTATGCGTTACATCCTTGGTCTGCCTACTGTTGCTGGTAGACACAAGGTGATGCAAGCGAAGGCATACCTCGGAGTAGCTGCAGACACAGATCACCCGTTGCATGAGGCGCTGGACGTAGTTAAGGGTCAGAGACTGATAAGAGGGAAATCATGGATGGCTCAGGCGAAGGATACGATCAGACAGGTGTGCCCCTTGGAGAACATCAGGCGAGGAGAGGAGTGGGTCAGAGTGCCAGCCGTGCAGTCAGACTTGTGCAGAGTTGTAATAACATTGAGCCGGGAGTGCAGGGAGTGGCAAGCAAGGGCCACGGAAGTGGAAATTCAGCAACTGATTCAGGAAAATTCTCGCCCGGGTGATGTGATTATCTACACGGATGGGTCAGTGTTGAGAGGTAGGAGAAGTGCCTGGGGGTTCTTGGCAAAAACTAATCGTCGGCGTTTGGTGCAGGAGAGCCTGGCGTATGATGACACTACATCTAGCTTAAGAATGGAGGTGGAGGCGGTCAGTGCAGCTTTCCGCTGGATAGAAAACACGATACATACACACATTGTGATTGTAACTGACTCAGAAAGCATGCTGAGAAGGGTGAGAACAGGCAAGCTTCGTGCAGAGTGGCTTGCTTCGCTTCGGAGGTCACGGGTAGCAAGCATCACCTGGATCTTTTCTCCTGGGCATGCCGGTGTGCTGGGGAATGAACAGGCGGACAGATTGGCTGGCTCGGCAAAACTTGGTGGAGTATTGATGCATGACAAGGCAGACGTGGTTGCGGCCTTGTGGGAGCACGTGAACACCTCGGAGGAGCAGATGGATCACCATAGTCTGGTAAGAATGAGACAGTGAGGGGTGACGATGGGATCTGGCCGACGCTTGACGCTCAGAGGAAAGGCGAGACGGACATATAATCAGATTGCTACTGGAACTATTAGTGTTGGAACTCTTCGCTGGCTGCTGGGGATGGGGACGGAGCGCTTATGGGAATGTCCCGAATGCTGTGATGTCGGTTCCTAAATCAATCAATCACATAGTAAAACATTCTTATTTACTTCATTATGTAACATGTCTTACATGACTATGATGTAAGACAAGAGAGAATGCGGCAGCAGGGTGTCGTCAGAGGATCTGGTAGACACTCGTCACTCAGAGGTAAAGCAAGACGGGAATATAATCAGATTTTAACGGGCACCATTAGTTTTGGAACTCTACGCTGGATGTTAAAGTTGATAACGGAGCGCTTATGAGAATGCCCCAAGTGCAATGCTGTTGGTCTTACGCGAGAATATCATACTTCTAGACTATTTAAAACAGGAAATGAAAACAAAGATGTGCATTGTTAAATATAATGTTTGCTTTATTATATAGAGTTAAATAATAATACAACTACTATATAATGTAATTACGTATTTCAATTTTTTAAAATCTTTGACCTTGGGATTTGAAACCATATCCTCACGGCCGGCAGGTGAGCATGTTATAGGTGCGACATTAACATTTGTTGAGAGAGTCAAAATGGGCCAGGCTTGAGTTCACAAATCAATGACAGAATCACTTTGGTAAAGTTTAGGGGGAGAACTAGACAGCCGTTAGTGAACCAAGAAGTGAGGAAATACCGCTGGGATCGGACAAGACGCACATTGAGACAAATCTCATAATGCTATTTAAAAAAAAAAAAAACTTTTTCTTTCAAACCTACATGACAACACACACAAAAAAAAAAAAAAAAAAAAAAAAATAGGAGACCTAAAACATATGGAAAAGAGAATGAGTAGAGATAAATAATACAGGACGACATTGAGGGAGCTGCAGGAGACAGCAAAAGACATGACAATTCAAGATGAGTTAGTTCATAGCCTGTACTTTAATGGGGGAACAAGGTTAAAACAGCAGAACCAAAACATATAGAGCAATAAATTAACAGCTCCTCTAGGTAGAATTTTAAAGTAACTAATTTGGATGGAAAGTTAAACAATTCATTAGGAGTAAAAATGACAGTATCAAGTCTTTCAAATAGAAAGGTAAAGTAACAAATAACCCAGAAGAGAAAGCATTAAAATGAAAGCAATACATAGTCATTCAAAAGTAATAACAGCATTCCATGCCATTGCTGGTGTCTGCCAGGTAGATTTGAATGAAAGCTGTGTTATTGAGGCCTTTTGTCTCTGCAATCATCATAGAGAAAGCCAAAAATGCAGCTGTGATTTCTGTGCCATACCAGGGATTAGAATACAGGTCCGCTGATGTGGTAGAGTGGTATCCTAACTCCCCCGCCACCTCTTGCTAATACATGGTTACACCTGGAACATGTACTAACATGCCAGTGCAAAGCATAAGTCAATATCCTCACACAAGTACTAAACATAAAACACACGCCCTGTAAGTTACCATCAGTTACCATGTAAGTCATAGGTCCCAATCTGTGGCCCTTGGGTTGCAGCTCTTCAACTATTGAGTTCGGCTCTCATGGTAAGTTAAATAACAACCAATACCCTTATAAAGAATGCATACAACAAGCAATTATATAATATTAAAAACAGGCAAAATATTTTGCAAACCTGGCATTTCATGTCAATTAAGACGTGTCTTTCATGAGACTTATTTGTAGAACATGATTTAATGCTTTTAGTGAAAATACATTATTTATTTCAATAGTTATACATATTTTAACTGCCTCAGTTTTTTGTTTTTTAAACACCAAACCACAGTCAGGATAAATTGTATACATTAAAACTTAGTCTGCATCTTCCATATAGTCCTGTGGATGCCTCTATGTCACATTAATCATTCATAAATTATCATTAAGTTAATAACTCATAAGTTACAATGTCGACTGTAATTTCATAACTGATCATGCAAGTTAACAGTTTAAAAAGCTGCATGCTTTGTAGGATTTTGGGAATGTAGCGGTAGTAGACCCATTGTTTTAGACCATGGTGAAAGAAATATAAAAGAAGCAACTGAAATATTTCGGCCACGTTAAAAGACATAACACTCATAAAAACTATACTGGAGGGCAAGGTTGAGGGGAGGCGAGCAAGAGGTTGATAACGATACAAGTGAGAAGATTACATCAATAGATAGGCGAACATCAATCTGACAGAATGTACAGTCAAGGCAAGAGACGGACAGTGTTGGAGAACCATCGCAGCCAGCCTTCATTGTGAAGACGGCACCTGATTGATTGTCTGAGGGTATGTATCCCTTAATGAGGAAAAACGGCGAAAGAAACAGAAGTATGTCAGCAGCAGACACTAGATAGAGGAGAATGGAACAACAAGCTACCCACGTTGTAGCTAGTGAATTTAAACGGCCGACAATAACTACTTTTTCTTTTTTCCGAACAAGCTCAGAATCTTTTTGCCCAATGATTTTTTCTTCTTCTTCTGGGGTATTTCAGGCTCTTCGAATTCGTTGACGAAGACCGCTAGGTTCGGGATGTCCTCGGGCGCGCGGTTGTTGTCGCCCAGCGGGTCGGGTTTCTTTGTCTCCGGATCAATCTCGCTCGAATTGAGACTGCGAAACTGGGCCAGCTGGGGAGATATCCAACAATTATCAAGTTGTAGGGGAGATAATCAACAATTATAAAGTTGTAGGGGAGATAATCAACAAGTATATAGATGCGTGTGAGATAATTAACAATTATTAGGTTGTAGATGAGATAATCAACAACTATCAAGCTGTATGGGGAGATAATAAACATTTATCAAGTTGTAGGGGAGATAATCAACATTTATCAAGTTGTAGGGGAGATAATCAACAATTGTTATGTTCTAGGGGAGATAATCAACAACGATCAAGTTTTAGCGGGGATCAACAATTACCACATTGTAAGGGGATAATCAGCAGTTATCAAGTTATTTGGGAGAAAATACATATTTAAAAGTTATTAGGGAGGTAATCAACAATTACCACGTTGTAGTGGAGATAACAGTTTCTAAGTATTACTATTATGGGAAATGATATATCTGCGCCCATATGTCTGTCTGTCTGTCTTCTGTGTGTCTAAGAGTCATGACAAAGCACATATTATTGCAGACAAGTAGAACCATCGCCAGGCAGTCAACCGTACACACAAAGGGGCAGAGATACGGACAGGCAGAGACACATACAGACATATAAATAGATGCATATATAGACAGATGGAGAGACAGACACACGGAGATGGTATAGACAAGTAGAGAGTAAGACAGCATATAGACATATCTGCATTTCTACGTATCTGTGTCTATATGCTGCCTACTCTCTACATGTCTATACCATCTCCGCGTGTCTGTCTCTCCATCTGTCTATATATGCATCTATTTATTTGTCTGTATGTGTCTCTGCCTGTCTGTCTCTCTGCCCCTTTGTGTGTATGGATGACTGCCTGGCGATGGTTCTACTTGTCTGCAATAATATGTGCTTTGTCACGACTCTTAGTTTCCCTCATGTTGAACTCCATTGCCTTCAGCAATCAGTCTTCATGTTATGTGTGTCTATATAAAGTTCAAACCGCTTAAGACGATCTCGGGTGTGACGAATTTCTCTTCTTACGAACAATATTATTTTGTACGTTGTAAATGCATTATTATATGCTTAAACTCTTATAAGACAAATTTCTGATAAGAAGATCTGTTTCTTTGGTCATAGGTGAGTTCGCCTTATCAGGTTTGCACTGTGTTTATCTATTTCACCAAGTTTATGGCTCTGGTGTCGGACCGAAGCTCGTAATGATGTCCTATGTCCTTTGGACATTGCGATCAACCTCAACCAAAGGTTGATTTTATAGGTAAGTTTACGTTCGGTAGTTTGCCATTGCTTTCCGGTCTGGAACTCAGTGTCATACACATCGATGTAGGAAATAATGACCCTACCCCGTCATCAACATTGAAGTCCAACTGACCGATGTAGGAAATAATGACCCTACCCCGTCATCAACATTGAAGTCCAACTGACCGATGTAGGAAATAATGACCCTACCCCGTCATCAACATTGAAGTCCAACTGACCGATGTAGGAAATAATGACCCTACCCCGTCATCAACGTTGAAGTCGAACTGACCGATGTAGGAAATAATGACCCCACCCCGTCATCAACGTTAAAGTCCAACTGACCGATGTAGGAAATAATGACCCTACCCCGTCATCAATGTTAAAGTCCAACTGACCGATGTAAGAAATAATGACCCTACCCCGTCATCAACATTGAAGTCCAACTGACCGATGTAGGAAATAATGACCCTACCCCGTCATCAACGTTGAAGTCCAACTGACCGATGTAGGAAATAATGACCCCACCCCGTCATCAACATTAAAGTCCAACTGACCGATGTAAGAAATAATGACCCTACCCCGTCATCAACGTTAAAGTCCAACTGACCGATGTAGGAAATATTGACCCCCACCCTGGAGGTCACACAGATTACATATCGTCAAGATGCTTCACTAATTTTAGACATCTCGCTGCATGGCTGGCTAGTAGTATTTTTAAGCTCATTGCTCCATTCGTTTATAGCTGATTGCTTCATTCGTTTATAGCTTATTGCTTTATTCGTTTATAGCACATAGCTTCACTAGTTTATAACTGATTGCGTTATTCGTGTATTTATAACTCATTTCTTTAATCGTTTATAGCTCATTTCATCATTCGTTTATATCTCATTGCTTGATTCTCTTATAGGTAATTGTTACATTAATGTATACCTAACTGCTTCATTCGTTTATATCTGATTGCTTCATTCGTTTATAACTCATTGCTTCATTCGTTTATAGCTCATTGCTTAATTCGTTTATAGCTCATTGCTTCATTCGTTTATAGCTCATTGCTTAATTCGTTTATATCTGATTGCTTCGTTCGTTTATAGCTCATTGCTTCCAATGTTTATAGCTCATTTCTTAATTCGTTTATAGCTGATTGTTTCATTCGTGTATAGCTCATTGCTTCATTCGTTTATAGCTCATTGCTTTATTCGTTTATAGCTCATTGCTTAATTCGTTTATATCTGATTGCTTCGTTCGTTTATAGCTCATTGCTTCCAACGTTTATAGCTCATTTCTTAATTCGTTTATATCTGATTGCTTCATTCGTTTATAACTCATTGTTCCATTCGTTTATAGCTCATTGTTTCCGACGTTTATAGCTCAATGTTTCCAACGTTTATAGATGATAATTACACCACATGTCATTCAGTACCAAACAAAAAGTAGGTTTGGACCAAACATTGTGCACAATCAAATGTAAAAATGTATTATAATGTAAATCTCCGTTGACTGAGCATTGACATTTCGGAGCATGCCACGAAACAAACCAGATAACAAGATGAGCCTAGGATGGCGACAGATCGTCTGTAGAAACTGGAGGCTACATGTTAAATTATCACTCGGCATTGAATCAGTAAAAGACTGGTTATGACCATAACCAAAGAAGAAAACAACAAAGATTCATCTAAAAGAACATCTCCTGAAATAAGTAAAGCGCTGCAAGTACTTAAGAAGTATAATGTCATCAAATGGCAATCACCAGGCGAAATCGAAAATAAATGCAATGCCAAATCTAGACAATGACAGAAAAAAAGAGAAAAGAAAACTTACAACAACGGAAATGAGATTACTCAGACGAATACTCAGTGTATCAAGAAGAGAGACAATTAGAAATGAAGAAATCAGGACTAAAGTGGTGGTTATAGTTGTGCTAGATTTCATAAGAAAGCAGACAGTTAAATGGTTTTGCCATATGACTAGGCTACCAAATAACAGAATACCACAACAAGCAATGATGCATAGACCAAATGGAAGCAGAAAAGGAGTTCAGCCATGTTAAAGATGGACAGAGGGAATAACAGAATCCATAGGAATATCGATATAGGAAGCCCATACACGGGCAGTCTCACGCTGATTAAGCTTCATCTCGACACTACAGAGTGCAAGTGGCACAAGATGAGATGAGACTGAAACAGTCAAGTCGTCGGAACTAACACAAAAAAGGGGGGCTAGCTATTCAGGTGTCGTTGTTGTATAGCATGTCCTCCTATCCCGGTACCAATTGACTGACTTGCACAAGCCTCGCTCCCCTCTCCAAGGCTATAAACTAACCAGGGTGTTCAAAGGTTGTTACGTGAACTTCATCATCATCATGTGCCCTGCCGATAAGCGTGGGCGGTCACGATTTGCCATCTCACACGATCACCAGAGTCGTGGATCAGCTCAGTGTTCTTGTCTCGACCATACCACGTGGTCAAACATCCAGGTATTAACCACTCTGCCTTCCTCTTGTTCTTTCAATCTTGCCAGTTGTCACCAAGTTGTCTAGTTTATTTCGTCTCATACGTGCCCAAAATATGTTCACTGTCTACGTCTAATGTTATTCATCAGTTTAGTCTTAATTTGCTTCTTGTAAGACTTGCTCATGAGGGCATATTAGGATGTTCCACATCTTGATTCCCACATCACAAATGGAGTATCTGGGGCCAAGTTTAGGGCGGTAGTGATTTCTTCACGGGTCACGGGTATTCCATTGTCAGTATGTTCCAAGTGGACACCCACAACGAACTTTGACTATCAAGATTATAAAATTAATTACTAGTTGTTGCGTATCTTTACAGGACGTAGCAGTCAACCCCAGGATTTTTGGCTGTTCGTAATTCCTTGGCAAGGTTTACGTTTAGTAGTTTGCCATTGCTTTCTGAACTACTGGCACCAATACCATTTCGTAAAACACCAACGCAACGCGGTATGCTGCCCAATCGTGCGTAGCTGTGTTTCGAACGCGGGTGTG
>OY992876.1:422650606-422665606 GCA_963921405.1 Cepaea hortensis
GAAGGGAAAGGGCAGGCAGAAAAAAGGCAACACGGTGTGGGCTTTGCAATGAAGAATTCGCTACTGGGAATGATTAAAATTCCAGCAAGAGGAAATGAAATACTATTATCCCTGCGCTTGGCAACCTCTTGTGGTTTTGCCACCATTATTACTGCATATGCACCGACACACAATTCCTCTGATGATATGAAGGATTCGTTCTATGAGGAGTTAGACTCCGTGATCAAGGCAGTTCCAAAATCTGACTACATTTATATTACATTTATATATTCATTTACATTATATTACATTTATATGCTCGGTGATTTCAATGCTCGTGTGGGTAAGGACTCGAGTTCATGGCCAGTGTGCCTTGGAAAATACAACATCGGTCGTATGAATGAAAATGGGCAAAGGCTGCTGGAGCATTGCACCAGTAATGACCTATGTATTACAAACTCCTTTTTTAAAACAAAAGAGATGCATAAGGTCACATGGAAACATCCAAGATCCGGCCATTGGCACCAGCTGGACTTCATCATCACACGGAGACAACATCTGAACCATATATCATTGACTCGAAGTTATCAAAGTGCTGACTGTGATTCGGATCATTATTTGGTTGTTGCAAGGGTTAGACTGAGACCAAAGAGAATCTACACAGCTAAACACAAATCTAGCCCCATGATTAATATTATTAACACTCACGATCCTGAAAAGTGCGTTCAGTTTCAACAGCAACTTGAAGACGCTTTCACTGATACACCAGAAAATTTTACAGTAAATGAAAAGTGGGCTCAACTTAAGGAAACTCTTTATAAAAGTGCCATAGGGGTTTACGGCACTGTGGATCATAAGAGGCAGGACTGGTTTGCGGCAAACAGCGAGACTCTGCAGCTCTTGATTGATAAGAAGAAGATAGCTCTCTTAAGAAACAAGGAAAGATCAACGCGTAACACTTTGAGTGAGCTAAGGCAAGCTAGGAAGGATGTGCAAAAGGCTGCCAGACAGTGTGCAAATGATTATTGGATCAAGTTATGTGAGTCCATTCATATCGCAATTGATAAGGGAAACATAAGAAGCATGTACGAAGGAATAAAGAAAGCCTGTGGTCCAGTGATCAAAAGAAGTGCACCATTGAAAACCTTGACTGGAGAAATCATCACTGATAAGAAACAGCAGATGGACAGATGGGTAGAGCACTATTTGGAAAACAAAGTCGCTTAAAAGTCGACAGGGTCGACTTCATTGCACAGGGTTTTATCCCATATGGCTCGGTCTCTTTTAGCAGCACGGAAAGCGTCGCACAAAGCACGAACTCCGTAGCTTTTAACGACGACCCACAGGAGTCTCCGAAACATTTAACTCGTAAACCGAAGGGTGCGGCCCGGAATCAAAACCACAACCTTCGGAGCACGAGTCAAACGGCTTGACCACTTCGCCACAGAGACTCCCACTATTTGGAGCTTAACTCAAGTGAGACCAAACTAACGGATGATGCCCTCAACGCCATAGAGGCTCTACCAACTCTTGACCACCTGGACACATTTCCCACCATAACAGAAGTTAAGTGTGCTATAAATGAACTTGCATCTGGCAAGGCTCCAGGTAAGGATGGGATTCCAATAGAGGTTATCAGGAGTGGGCAAGACACACTCACTCTACAGATCCACCAGCTAATAGAGCTACGCTGGCGAGAAGGACAAGTCCCACAGGATTTCAAAGATTTAAGCATCATAACACTGTACAAGAACAAGGACGATCGGAGCGACTGCAACAACTATAGGGGTATCTCACTTCTGTGTATTGTTGGAAAGGTATTTGCCAGAATTGGCTGGATAAAGCAGGGGTGACCATCGACGACCCAGCGCGTCCACAGGTGGCAAATCGTGGAACGGCCTCTAGATATAGAGGTTAGCTGCGCATACCCAATAAGCAGCCGCTGCCCAACTGGCGGTGGGCACAGAGGGCGAGGCGGGATCTCAGGGTGGGAACTGAGTTTCTTAGAAAATACCTCATATGCTCGGAGACGTGCCTGCCAAGCGAGGCGGGGCGCTCTACCCCTCTCCCGGGTAGGTGGAACCCGTTAGTTTTGGACAGCAGTCCATCTAGGAGACGGAAAACTCCAAATATAAACCCCCAAATTCAATGTGGACCAGCGTGCTGAGGAACTGGATGGCCATGGGTTAACTGGTCGTGAACGTTGGACGTCTGGCAGGCGTGCGGGGCGGCACCAGGCGTATGGACTCCTGCGGGACATCCCCTGCCTCTTCCCTAGCAAGCAGGCAATGCTAGGGTGACCGTTTATTTCCTGCAATATCCAAACTTTGCCTATGGATTTATTTAAACACGGGAATCGTCGCCGGAGCTACGGAGCACGTGCTCTGCGCTTGACACATCCCTCAGAGTCTAGCGAAGAGAGAGTGAGGAGGAGAAGACGAGGAAATGGTGTGAGATGACGGCGTAGAAATAGGAGGGCAGGCGCCAGGAGAACAAGACGAAAAGTGGAGAGACTAGGTTTCAACTATGTAAGAGTGGGATACTGGAATTGTCGCAGTGCCAGACAGAGAGATCCTGTATTTGAGAGACATATATGATTTTGATGTCCTCATGCTCCAGGAGCTAAATACAGACACATACCATTGCCCTGGGTACGCCAGTTACATAAACCCTACTGGGCAAAAGAGACATGGACAAGGTCTGCTGGTGAAGAAAGGAGTGAAGCATGTGGTACTTGACTTGAGCCAGTGGAATCACAGTGCAAGAGAGGTCCAGGGTATACAAATGGAGATTGGTGGCTTAAGTTGGAACATCATAAATGTATATGCCACTGTGTACAGTTTTGTCAGAAAGGAACAGTGGGACTGGCTTAAGGAACTGGAAGAATTACAAGGTGATAGGCTACTCATATGTTTAGACTTCAATGCAAGGAACAGAGATTGGGACAGTAGTGGAGAAAACCGACAGGGAATTGCCCTTGCGGATGCCATGGTGGACTCCGATGTGGTCTGCATAAATGATGGTAGGCCGACTAGAATGGCAATGAGGCCTGGCGATGCAGACACAGCTATTGACTTGGCACTTGATTCCCAGTCATCAGTCCTTGATATAAAGTGGACTGTTTTGAATGACCATTGCAGTGATCACATGCCATGCTGAGTCCTGATCTCTAAACCCAGGGAAGTTAAAGCTGGGAGATCGCGCAAGACCTTCCAGTATGAGTGGACCGATTGCCTTCTTGGACGCCTCAGACAAGGGGCATGCAACAGGACTTTTAAAACTCCTTTTTTGCAACCCCCATGGTGGACCCCAGAAGTAGACCATGCTTGGAAAGCAAAGAGAGCTGCAGTGAAGCAGCTAAAGAAAGTGCGACAGACACTTCGAAGCTCAAGAGAGGAAGTGGACACAGCGGAAAATTTCAAGAAAGACAAGGTGGAGGTTTTCAAGCGCTGTGCTGCAGAGGCCAAAAAGGCAAAATGGGAATGTTTCATGAAGGAGATTGGAGGTGATAAAACACTGCGAAAATTCTGGAAACTGCACAGGCAAATGCAGAGAAACGATCGGCCTATCAGTGGGAACAATTTATAGAGATGATGGTGTGCGCGTGACAACAGACAAAGAGAAAGAGGAGGCTTTTCTCCAGAGATTTTTAGAGCAGACGAATCATAATGATGCGGACACCAGGGATGCAGTTAGAGAGGAGTTATCTGGCACCACGAAGAATATGCAGTATGAAGACATCATACGGGTTGAAGATGTTAAACATATTTTGAAAACGGCAAAAGACACGGTACCAGGGCCCGATGGGGTCAGGTATAGCCACGTGAAGGGTTTAAGCGATGCAGACCTGGATGAGATGACCGACTGCTTTAACCAGAGCATTAGGACAGCATCAGTACCGCAGGATGGGGTGCACAGCTATCTCATCCCTCTCCCAAATCCATTCAAGGATCATTCAAAGCTTAGCGGCTTTAGGATCATCGCCCTTCAAAATACATTTGGGAAGGTTTTAGAGAAGATAGTCGCTGTTAAGCTGCAGGATTTTTTGGAAAGGGGAAAGTTTCTTCCAAGAGGCCTGGGGAGCTACAGGCCTGGAAAAGATACCTGGTCAAATGCATCCACTTTTGCCTTTGTTGTTTCTGAGGGGTTCCACAGTAGACAGGAAACGATGGCGGTAGCGCTTGATCTCGAGGATGAGGTACAATAGAGTTTGATATGATATTTTGATGACCGCACTGATAGAGAAGAGGGTCAATCCCTGGTTGGTGAATTGGATAGCAGCCGTCCTGCACTCTCGTCGGGTTGCTCTCTGTCTGGGCGCATGGACCTCAGAGCCACATAGTTTAACCCCGGGACTGCCACAGGGATCTGCAGTCTCACCGGTGCTCTTTAATCTGTATACGAGTAAGATTGCAAACCTAGAAGCACCAGGGGTTGGAAGGATACTAACATTTGCAGATGATATTCTTGCATATAGGCAGGGGAGAGATAGGGAGCAAACAGCCCGGAGTTACAGGCGACAGTAGATAAAGTGATTGACTGGTGCACAGAAATGAGTGCTGTCATCCACCCGGAAAAGGCGGCTGTTTTGTGGTGCTCTCTGGACAACAGTATTGTAAAAGCTGATGTCCCAAGCCTCGCGATGGATGGTAGAAATGTCAGCAGAGAGAACAAACTGAAGTATCTGGGGATCACATTTGACAGGAGCCTATCCTTCAAGGACCATGTGGAGACGGTTGTGACAAGATCTTAAAAGGGACTCAGTGCACTTAAAACTATGGCTGCAAGGGACACAGAGCAGAGAATGCTTTTCACACTATACCAGCACTTGATCCTCTCAGTAATTGATTATGGATTAGGTCTGCTCACTGTCTCAGAGAGTCAGCTGGTGAAGTTAGAGCTCATACAGAACGAAGCTATGCGGGTCATTCTGGGATGCACTAGAGACACCCCAGTAGTGTGTATGCGTTATATCCTTGGTCTGCCGACTGTTGCTGGTAGGCTCAAGGTGATGCAGGCGAAGGCATACCTCAGAGTAGCTGCAGACACAGATCACCCACTGCATGAGGAGGGAAATCATGGATGGCTCAGGCAGAGGATACGATCAGACAGGTGTGCCCCATGGAGAACATTAGGCGTGGAGAGGAGTGGGTCAGAGTGCCAGTGGAGCAGTCAGACTTGTGCAGAGATATAATCACATTAAGCCGGGAGTGCAGGAAGTCGCCAGCAGGGGCCACGGAAGTGGAAATCCAGCAACTAATTCAGGACAATGCTCACTCGGGTGATGTGATTATCTACACAGATAGTTCGGTGTCAAGAGGTGAGAGAAGTGGCTGGGGGTTTATAGCCAAAGCTAATGGTCGACGTCTGAAGCAGGAGAGCATGGCATATGATACCACAACATCCAGCTTAAGAATGGAAGTGGAAGCAGTCACTGTGGCTCTCCGTTGGATGGAGAATACGACACACACACACACACACACACACACACACACACACACACATCGTGATTGTAACTGACTCAGAAAGCATGCTGACGAGGGTGAGGACGGGCAGGCTTCGTGTGGAGTGGCTTGCTTCGCTTCGGAGGTCACGGATGACAAGCATCGCCTGGATCTTTTCTCCGGGGTATGCAGGTGTGCTGGGAAATGAACAGGCGGACAGGTTGGCTGGCTCTGCAGAACTTGGTGGAGTATTGATACGTGGCAAGGTAGACGTGGTTGCGGCCTTGTGGGAGCACGTGCACACCTCGGAGGAGCAAATGGATTACCATTGTCTGGCAAGAATGGGACAACGAGGAGTGACGAGGGGATCTGGCCGACGCTCAACTCTCAGAGGAAAGGCGAGACGGACATATAATCAGATTGCTACTGGTACTATTAGTGTTGGAACTCTTCGCTGGCTGCTGAGGATGGGGACGGAGCGCTTATGGGAATGCCCCGAGTGCTGTGATGTCGATTCCTAAATCAATCAATCAATCAATCAATTGCCAGAATTGTTCTGCGCAGACTTCAAGTCCTAAGAGATCAAGTCTACCCCTAATCACAGTGTGGCTTTCGACAGAACCGGTCTACCATTGATATGATATTTTCATTGCGACAAATGCAAGAAAAATGCCGTGAACAGAATCAACCACTGTTTATTGCCTTCATCGACCTCACAAAGGCATTTGATTTGGTCAGTCGTGAGGGTCTGTTCAAGGCACTAAAGAAGATCGGCTGCCCACCAACTCTTCTGTCCATTGTGGAATCGTTCCACACAGGGATGAAGGGTATAATCAAGTTTGATGGTGCAACTTCTGAAGAGTTTGAAATCAAGAGTGGAGTTAAGCAAGGTTGTGTACTAGCTCCCACCCTCTTTGAAATATACTTTTCACTTCTACTGAAATATGCTTTTCGTGATCAGGATGGTGGTATATACATTCACTCACGCTCAGATGGCGGCCTCTACAATGCTCAGAGGTTGAAGGCCAAGACAAAAATTAGGAGGGTACTGATCAGAGAGTTGCTTTTTGCAGATGATGCTGCAGTTACGACCCACTCTGAGGAAGAATTGCAATGTCTACTATCTGCATTCTCCAATGCTTGTTCTGAATTTGGTTTAACAATTAGCAAAAAGAAGACATAGATTATGTCACAAGGTGCTCATGGGGTACCATCAATCTTTTTTGACGACTCCGAATTAGAGATGGTAGACCATTTTACATATCTAGGATCAGTGGTAAATGGCAAATTATCCCTAGATCAGGAAATCAACATCCGGATTGGTAAGGCAGCAACAACAATGAACAGGTTAAGAAAAAGAGTGTGGGAGAACAGGAAGCTTACTGCGAAAACAAAAGTCTTTGTCTATCAAGCCTGTGTCCTTAGTACTCTTCTTTATGGCAGTGAAACCTGGACAACTTACTTACACCAAGAGAAACGTTTAAACAGCTTCCATATGTGGTGTCTGCGATGAATTCTTGGTATTAAGTGGCAAGACAAAATCACAAATACTGAAGTATTGGAAAGATCAGGTTGTGTGACGGTTTATTCCATACTCAGTCTTCGTAGATTTAGATGGATAGGACATCTTAGTAGGATGGATGATGGTAGAATGCCAAAGGACATCTTTTTTGGTGAATTACAGATGGGTAAGAGATCTCAGGGTCGGCCTCTACTACGATACAAAGATGTGTGTAAGCGGGATATGATTGGTACAGGCATTGATAATGCACATTGGGAGCAAGTCGCCGCTGAACGTGTTGCATGGAGGGCAAACATCAGAAATGGTGCATGATGGTGGAAATGACCACGTGTTCACATACACCCACTGTGAACGGACATTTACAGCACAAATTGGCCTTATCAGTCACATTCGCTACCGCCATAGGTAAAAGTTATTATGCCTTTTTAAAGCACAAACTATCGTTTGTCAAGATGGCAAGGTGCCAATGCCTGCAATATCAGCCTATTAAGAGAGGAATGAGACAGGGATGTGTAATTTCTCCAGATCTGTTTTCACCGTATAGTGAAAATATTTTCAGGAATGTACTGTGACAGCACAAAATAAGATAAAGAGAGAAAAGTGATGAGAAGTGGGAGAAGAGAGGTGGATAGGATAAAGATATATAGGGTGGTCCTTTCCGGTGTAGAAGTAATCACTAATATGTGAGAACCCTTAGTTTCATCTACCAACTTCACAAGTATACAGGTATACAGGTCACAGGTACAACGCACTGTCTTAACTGACACTAGTACAGGCACTCAAAAAAAATAAGCTAACACTAAATCAAGCTTATTTGCTTCTCAAAAGAAATTACAAAAGCATCGTGTGAAAACAATGCAAATCAATGTAAGAACAATGCCGCCAGAAACTAACAACAGTAAAATACAATCATATCAATGTCATCAACAGAGAAACGCAACTAATCCAGGATTGTCAGATAGTTGAAACAGTATATTCAGAAGAATCAAACGAGAAAGTACACCCAGTCTACGGCGCCTAACTTCCACCCTAATCGTTTACTCTTAGCTCCCCTGTCACAAAATAATACATGAAAAGAATCATCATTGGAGTAAGAATCATCAATAACATTAGATATGCCTATGATATAGTATTGATTGCAGACAATGAATAGGACCTGCAACACTTAGTAGATGAGGTTGTTGCACACAGTGAACAACTAGGGTTAGAATTAAATTGTGAGAAGACACAGATTATGGACGTCACTGGGAAGAAGGAAATATCACAATGTAATATACAGGTACATGGGAATGTTCTTAAACACGTGAATCGTTACAATTATCTCGGAACAATCATAATATCTGATGGGAGATGCCTTGAAGAGATTAGAACAAGAATCGCCATGGCAAAGTTAGCCTTTTGCAAGATGAAAAACATACTGACCAATAAAATGGTGTCAATTGCTACGAGAAAAAGAGTGTTGAAGTGCTACACAGAGCCTGCACTTTTGTATGGATGCGAAGTGTGTACAATGAGCTGTCAAGCTGAAAATCCTGATGGTTGGGGAAATGTGGTTTATGAGGAGAATGCAGAGAATACCATGGACAGACAGAATACCCAACGACCAAGTCCTACAAGAAACAAATGAAAATCGTAAACTGATTAGAGAAATTAGACATAGACAGTCAAAATGTTTGGACATGTTATGAGAAGAAATAAATTAGAGAACTTGGTGACAACTGGCAAGCTTAAGAGGAACAATAAGGGGAAGACAGAGAAGTAAATACATGAATGGCTTGACAAAGTGGCATGGTACTGGTACTGCTACTGCTACTCCTAATTCTGCTGCTACTCCTACTGCTGCTACTACTACTGCTGCTGCTGCTGCTGCTGCTGCTGCTGCTGCTGCTGCTGCTGCTGCTGCTGCTGCTGCTGCTGCTGCTGCTGCTGCTGCTGCTGCTGCTGCTGCTGCTGCTGCTGCTGCTGCTGCTGCTGCTGCTGCTGCTGCTGCTACTACTACTACTACTACTACTACTACTACTACTAATTATTCTTCATCTTCTTCTTCTTCTACATCTTCTTCCTCCTCCGATAACTATTTCTTCCTTTACCTCTTTCTTCTAGTTGTCTCCTTCCTCTTCCTCATATCCTCATCGTCCTTCTCTTTGTCCTGCTCCCCATTCTCCGTTCTCTTATTCTTCTTCTTCATCTTGTTACGCTGCTGCTGCTGTTGTTGCTGCTGCTACTGCTACTGCTGCTGCTGCTGCTGTGCCCATCCTAGGGAATTTCCTTATTGCAGCAAGGCTCTTCCCTGTGCCGTGAGCCACTGCTGGTTCCAAATGTTGATATCTCACACAACAGTAAGCCATCACATATGACCAAGTAAGATCACAATATCTCGAGTAACAGCCAACCAACTTATTAACATTTCGGCGTAAATACAACATGGAGACATATAGAACCCACTCTTACATGGTGACACCTGAAAACCACTCTTACATGGATACACTTGGAAACCATTCTTACATGGAGACACCTGTAAACCATTCTTACATGGAGACACCTGGACACCATTCTTGCATTGAGACACCTGGATACCATTCTCACATGGAAACACCTGCAAACCAGTGTTACATGGATACACATGGAAATCACTCTTACATGGATACATCTGGAAACCGCTCTTACATGGATACACTTGGAAACCATTCTTACATGGTGACACCTGCAAACCATTCTTACATGGAGACATCTGGACACCACTCTTGCATGAAGACACCTGGATACCAATGTTACATGGATACACATGGAAACCACTCTTACATGGATACATCTGGAAACCATTCTTACATGGAGACACATGGAAACCATTCTTGCATGAAGACACCTGCAAACCATTCTTACATGGAGACATCTGGACACCAATCTTGCATGAAGACACCTGGATACCAATGTTACATGGAGACACATGGAAACCACTCTTACATGGTGACACCTGAAAACCACTCTTACATGGATACACCTGGAAACCATTCTTGCATGAAGACACCTGCAAACCATTCTTACATGGAGACACCTGGACACCACTCTTGCAGGGAGACACCTGTAAACCAATGTTACATGTATACACATGGAAACCACTCTTACATGGATACACCTGGAAACCATTCTGACATTGTGACACATGTTTAACCATTCTTACATGGATACACCTGGAAACCATTGTTACATGGAGACTCCTGGACACCACCCTTACATGGATACACCTGAAAACCACTCTTACATGGGTCACCTGGACACCACCCTTACATGGAGACACCTGGATACCATTCTTACATGGATACACCTGGACACCACCCTTACATGGAGACACCTGGATACCATTGATACATGGGGACACCTGGACACCACCCTTACATGGAGACACCTGGACACCATCCTTACATGGAGACACCTGGATACCATTGATACATGGGGACACCTGGACACCACCCTTACATGGAGACTCCTGGACACCACCCTTACATGGATATACCTGAAAACCTTTCTTACATGGGGACACCTGGACACCACCCTTACATGGGGACACCTGGATACCATTCTTACATGGATACACCTGGAAACCACCCTTACATGGGGACACCTGGACACCACCCTTACATGGAGACACCTGGACACCACCCTTACATGGAGACACCTGGATACCATTGATATATGGGGACACCTGGACACCACCCTTACATGGAGACTCCTGGACACCACCCTTACATGGATATACCTGAAAACCACTCTTACATGGGGACACCTGGACACCACCCTTACATGGGGACACCTGGATACCATTCTTACATGGATACACCTGGAAACCACCCTTACATGGGGACACCTGGATACCACTCTTACATGGAGACACCTGGATACCACTCTTACACGGGGACACCTGGACACCACCCTTACATGGGGACACCTGGATACCATTGTTACACGGGGACACCTGGACACCACCCTTACATGGGGACACCTGGATACCACCCTTAGATGGAGACACCTGGATACCACTCTTACATGGATACACCTGGAAACCACCCTTACATGGGGACACCTGGATACCACTCTTACATGGAGACACCTGGATACCACTCTTACATGGGGACACTTGGACACCACCCTTACATGGGGACACCTGGACACCACCCTTTCATGGAGACACCTGGATACCATTGTTACATGGGGACACCTGGACACCACCCTTACATGGGGACACCTGGATACCACCCGTACATGGAGACACCTGGATACCATTCTTACATGGAGACTCCTGCAAACCATTGGTACATGGAAACACCCACAAACCAATCTTTACATAGAGACACCTGCAAAGCATTCTTACATGGAGTTTTGATTTCTCTGAGCATGTCTGTGATCGGGTCCAGCGCATGGTTATTGGAACTGGATCTCTGTAAAATTATTTTATTCGTTATTTATCTATTCATCCATTATTTTATCTGTCTGTGTGAGTGTGAGTGTCTGTCTCTCTATACATATTCCTATTTAATATGTATATCTATCTTTCTGTCTATCTTACTGTCCATTGTTCCGTCTGTCTATTCTTAAAGCCATCCATCCATCCATTCGTCCGTCACTCCGTTCGTCCCTAAGTCCGTCTGTTTTTCAATTTGTCTAACATCTTGTCTGCCTTCCTGTCTGTCTGATTCTCTGTCTGTCTATTACTCTGTCTCGCTGACTACGTGTGTCTTATATTATCATTGTACCTCTTCCGATTTAAGCTTTTCACCCTCAGTCTGCCCTTCACTTGACTATATTCAGCTGTTGTATTGTCTTTCTTCCAGTCGTCCTTCCTTATTACTTATCTCATTTTACATTTGTTATCCAAGGACCTTCTGTGTCTCGGGACATCTTCTTTTGAATGTCACCCCCACCCTTAGAAGGTTGTGTTGCTGAACTTCATTGCTCATGTTCTGTCCTTTCTTGGGCATTGGCTCCTTCTGTCTAGCTACAACATCTGATCATACAGAGTTGGGGTCAGCATGGCCGAATGGATAAGAACGCGCATTCTTAAACACTCGCTGTGCTGATGTCGAGGAAAGTGGTTCAACCCCTATACCGGACAGTTGGACTAAAAGGTTGACTTATCGTCCTTGACTTGGGGACGTAAATTGCAAATACCTCTGAAACCAGAGTGGGTTTGCCTGATGTGTAGGTACACTGGTAATAAATAAAACTAATCCACACGCAAAATTAAGTCAAGTGCTACTTGAAGTAGTATGTATGGACTATGCTTGAGTTCAAAGCGAGTGAGCGTAAAATAAACAAAAATAAATACAATACACATTTGAAGAGAGCAGGAGTAGAAGATGTAGGCGAAGACCAAGACAAATTTTGCTGGATGATCTAACCAGTGGCATGGAGCTAGATTACTAACTCTTATGTGGACAGCGTGGCTAAGACGGTTAATAGACTTAACAGATTCAGTGCG
The DNA here is from genome assembly GCA_963921405.1 of Cepaea hortensis. Taxonomy (NCBI): domain Eukaryota; kingdom Metazoa; phylum Mollusca; class Gastropoda; order Stylommatophora; family Helicidae; genus Cepaea; species Cepaea hortensis. The sequence goes on from OY992876.1 coordinate 422,663,028, forward strand.
AAACAAAAACTTGGTTTAGAGCAAAGAAAAATGGATGGTTTAAAATATGAAGTAGGGGTGCAACACAGTTATGACTTAAAAGTTGTTAATATTGTAGCAGATGTGTTGCATTATGTATCAACTTAAAGGGGTTGCATAAAGAACGAAAGATAACTATATATAAACTCATTGCAAATGCAGGAATTCGCTTCAGACAATTAATCACCACATCTCAGTTAATCAGTTAAACATACTTTGTTGATCGCGAAGTATTGGGTTCATTTCAGATGCCGGATTTAAATGTTATCTTCTCGCCCGAAACTTAGGAACATACATTACAAGTAGCTCAGATGTCGGGGATGGTTCGCCTGATGGCGGGGGACACTGGTAATTTTTTTTTCGCATATCCGTTTACACGACATCGCTGTCAACGCCAACATTTTACCGCTGTTGTTGATTTTTCGGCAAGATTACTCTCAGTAATTTACCATTGTATTCTGAGCGGCCAGCTCACTTAACCTGTAAGTCACCAACGCGGCGAGAACCGCTACCAGTTCTCGCGCGCGGCTTTATCCTACGTGGATAAAGGGGATTACGGAGAAAGTTGTTTAACTCCTAGGACAGGGAGGCCGGCGACACTGGTAATTGAGATAGATAATCCACACGCAAAAGTTAGTCCAGTGCAGTTACTAAAAGGAGCATGTTTGTTGACGACTCTCTGGTTCTAGAACAACAAGGACCGAGATCTGTGGAGTGTCGTGACTGCCTAACCAGATTGCACATTTTATGATATATGTGACTAAATGTGCAGTTATAGTACAGGACGTTATTTTGGGGCAAGTGCAGAAATTCAAATATCTAGGCACATGGATAACATCAGATGGAAGATACATCACTGGGATAAAGAGCAGAATAGGGCCAGCAAAAACTGCATTCTATCAAATGAAGAACGTTTTGAGTAATAAGCCAATGTCCTTGAAAGTTAGAAAAAGTGTTTTTGCATGTTACATGAAACCAGTTATAACATAAGGCTACAAATCTTGAACAGTAAATAAACAGGTGAAAGTATCCCTGGAAGCCTTGGAGATGTGGTTTTATAGAAGAATGCTGACAATTAATTGGACAGCCAAAATGAACAGTCAGGGCGTTTTACGAGAAGTTGAGTCACAAACTCAACTTATCAAAAAAATCAGAAAGAGGCAGTCATCGTTTTTTTTTTTTTTTTGGCCACGTTATGAGAAGACAAAAACTGTAACATGGATTTGCGGAAATAAAGATAGAGAAATCAGCGTGAGAAGATGCTTGAGAGTCTTGTGTCATGGCACGGAAGGGAGTCAACACACGAATTGATCCATGACGTCGGAGATCGTTATTTATGGAGAGGCACGATCGCTCACGCCATCCGGTAAGGTATTGGATGGTGATGATGATATCATGCGGTGAAATGCTTTTCAGAGTTTTGTCAAACCTGTGGGTCAGTACACCTGCCTTTGATTACATTGCTGCGCGTTTACTTTCCCTAGCATATGACTGTCCCCAGTCTATCAGTTATCAGTTATCAGTTATCAGTTGGGGTATCTTCATTGCACTCCGGACAGGTCCATAGGTGCTCAGATCCCCTCCCCCCAGCATATGCATCAGCGTCCGGTGGCTAATAGTGCCAGTTCTGTGTTGGTTGACGAGGCGCTTTGTTTTCTCAATGTACCTCTCGCGTCTGGCCGTGCCGATTCTTACTCCCAAGTCTTTCATCCTGGACAGCGATGTGGATTCACTGACGTCAAAGTCCTCTGCTCTCGACATGTCTTTAAGGGAGTTAATAACATCGGCACGATCCATGGGCTGGCCATCTATAGGGGGTGCAAAGCCAGCCAGTTTATCGTTCTTTTCCCTCGACTCCCGCATGTCCCGGGACGAAGATGAAGGTGACTTTACGGACAACAGACTTCCGCAGCGACTCAGTCCATTGTCTGCGTACAGCTCCAGCTTCGATCTTCTGAATCATGCTCATTGAATCACTTAGTTTACACACGTTGGTATAATGCTGTGATTCCAGCCATATGAAAGCCTGTGTAACTGCCATCACCCCCATCGTCATGCTGCTCGTGGTCATAGTGTGGGCACCACTGGATTCTTGAACGGTTCGGTCCGCTGAACGGGCTGTAAATGCCCACGCACTTCTCTGCTGCTTTACAACAGATCCATCTGTATAGATGAGCACTTCGGGGCTATCTGAGTGTTCATAGATGAGCGCGTTGACCTCTGCATTGACAGCGGCAGGGTTCTGCTTTCTGCACCGTCTGTCGAGTGTGATAATGCAGGAGAAAGTGCACTTAAAAGCCGGAGGCACCGGCACCCATTCCTTGCCGGGGTTGATACTGGTAAGACTGCAGACCTGTCTAACGACATCTTCCGCCCGACCTATCCATGATTTGCCCCTCTTTAGCCTGTTACCCTTTTCTCTGAATATAGCGTCATGCAGAGGGTGTTGCTCATCTGCACTTATTTTTAAGTATGCACGAGCTCTCCGGATCTTGATCCTGTGTTCCATTGTCGGGAAGTCAAGGAGGTATCTCATTGCTACACAGCTGGTGTCTCTCGTG